>JAVKLA010000062.1:3881703-3902557 GCA_034782735.1 Sagittarius serpentarius | reverse complement strand
CATCTACACGTCTTTTAAACACCTCCAGGGATGGTGACTCCACCATTTCCCTGGGCAGCCTGTTCCAAGGCTTGACAACCCTTTCAGTGAAGAAATTTTTCCTAATATCCAATCTAAAGTTTATATTTATGTATTGTCTTCCACTTCTTCAAATCAGCAGAAAAGCATTGTGTATGGGAAACGTACAACATAATTTCACAACCATAGTGAAAGCCAACAAGAAAACAAGTGCCATAAATTACGAGAAGTAAATGAGTATGCTAAATGGAATATAATTAGCTTTGACTTATTTTATCCATACATATTATCCTTGGCAAGACAAGCTGATTGTACATGTTCACTAACTTGACTCTGTGGCTTGAGAACTGTTTTCTAGTTCAGGAAGATGTGCTTAATTTTGGAGAAATCAGCTGAAACTGATTTCAGCATTAAGCCAAAAAATCGCTATGTTGAAATAGACTTTTTCTGGAGTGTTTGTCAAACCATTCAGCAATGTCAAAACCCTTCCGGTTGCATCCAATGTAAGACTCCCATTAACTTCAACAGAGGCAAAATTATTGAATAACATGAAGCACACTTGAAAAATTTGCTTTATAATATTGCTGTATGATAGGTTTCTTTTTGTATAATAATTTATGCTCTAGTATCTCAAAAATTAATATAATCAGTTTCTCATAGGTCTCTGTTAATAATCTCCTGTAACGTGCTCTCTAATGCTGAAGACAAACAAAATATGCTCCATGACTAGTGTGTACCTCTAAAGGAGGCTAGCGCCAGCCTATTTAGGGCTTTACAGAAAGTCCTCTCTACACTGAATGATGTCTCTAAAGGAACAGGGAGCTGTTAAAGAAATCGGAGCACAGAGGTCATCCGCTTGTATCAGCTGAACAAGCAAAACCCTGTGTTGTACATCATCAAAAGGCTCTGAATTGCCTTCCTGTGCAGGACAGACCGGTACAGGTCGTGTTATGGCAGATTATCCTGAAGTTAGCGATGGCGTGGGTAACTGTCAGAGCCTGCTTCAGAAAGGAAATTGCCGCCCTGCAAACCAACTTACTACAGCCACCTGAAGAGCAGAGCTGATAGATCCAGAAAAACCCTGAGCTGTCAAGACACCCAAAGCAATTGCATCTCCCTACAATCTCCCTATAATAATCATAATATAAATCACAGCCCCTACCCATCCCTCCCATACAATCAAGTACTCCCTATAGCAAAAAAAAAAAAAATCTCTGCATATTTTCAAGGAGGCAAAGACAGATAGCAGACATTCAGCGTACAATCTCAACTGAGAAAGAAAGGGTAATACCTCTGCTTCAGAGACAGGAATACATAAAACTGTGCATTATAACGATGCAGGTGATATCACAACCACAGAAAAGTTGCAGGCTTCCTTACTAGTGTATTTTTTATTTATACATAGGTCACACACAAACACTCACTCACAAAAATATTTGGCAGCTGTTTTGAACAGATGGAGTCCTATAGATCTCCAGGGGAAGAGCCTGTGGAAACACAGACAAAATACATATTAACATCCTCAAAATACTCTATGAAAGAAATAAACTACTGAAGACAAGAACTCTTACCCACATGTCCAAACTGAGTCATAGCTCCCAAATAAGCCACCAGTACCTCAGGGTCAGATAAAGAACAGCATGATCATTTAACATGTGGTCAGCTGCGTAACCAAAAATGTTACTGCAGATTCTGGGCAACAACCGCATCATAAAGCTGACATTCTGGAAACTAAAGACATCAAGTTTATTTTTGAAACCAGATTTTGCAAGCAGGATTCTTAAAACTTTCCATGATGGAACAGATTTTTATATAGAATGGGAAATGAAGTTCACATACACTCATTTTTTTAATCATCCAGGAGAAAAAGAAAATCCAGTACCTTCGAGAAGGATTGATCCTCAGGCAAAACAAAACCATACTAGGAAACACTGACATTGCTGACTTTTACTATCCACTTAATTCTCTCTACTCAGTCTCAAAAACTCTATCTCAGAGCTTATTTTGTTTTGCAATTACTTCTCTGTGAATACAAAATAAAGTGGCTTTAGAGTTCAAGGAAACCTCCAACATGGATTATAATGTCTGCACAGAAATACAAGTTTGCATAACAAAGTATCTATCTTGCTATAATCCAAGTTAAGAAGGAATTTTTTTCTTTGGAGATTGTTCGGAAAGTTACACTGTCAAAATGTAGTCAGAGTTGGATTCCTTTTTTCAAGTTTAGTAACTGCATGCAAACAGATTTCAGAGGAATTTCCTAACTGAGCAAAAGGCAGCAGCAGCATGGAAAGACAATCCAACTTACAGATATAGATCATAGCTCCTAGAAAAGTAACTAATGATAAAGTAAATGTCTTCAAGCTATCAGTAAATGTACCTTAGAGGATTCCGAAGGATTCTAAAAGGTTTTAAAGATTAGGTATCAGAAGTTAGGTATCGTAATTTGTCCCCTTTGTCATTTAAAAATAGTTATTTATCCAAGCCTACTAGTCTACCAAGCCTCTTCCAGATTTCTCTGAAAAAACTGCATTAGGTACATAAGTCAGGAACAATTCTGTTTTGTTGTGTTTTGCTCAGCTTACTCCACTCTTCAAATTTGTTTCAAGTAATCCAATCAAATCTTTAATTCTCTGGCTCATTTCCACCACTTAATTGGTTTGTGATCAGTCTTTAAACATTTAGAACTTGATTCAGTTCTTTGTCCAGAAATCTATAGTGCCACCCAAGACACCTGAGGATATCCAGAGTCTCCACGTAGAAATGGCAAATGCAACACAGGGCTTACAGGAGGAGACCCGTTCCCTCTGGATCCCCAGCTGAGGGTTGAGCAGAATGCTACTATACCTCATACAGTCCTACACATACACACATAGGCAACAGATTCAAGTGCAGAGGGTATATCAGATGTTCTCACCTCCTCTCACACCCTTTGCTCAGGGCCCTGGGATGGAGATACAGGTTTAATTTTTCTGTCTGCCTACAAAAAGTTCTTGCACAACCTTGAAAGAAGTCCCTTCCTCCCACTCTTCCTTAATTCCTCATGGATTCAGGAGAGGCGAACTATTTTTTCACCATCTGTCTTGTGTGGCCACATCCCCAAAAGCATTAGGCGTGAACCCATATACATTTCAGTGGCGGGCTAAGTGTCCTACGAGAAACTCAGCACCCTAAGCCAGTGCTTAGTGCAGCTCCGATGTTAACTCAGAGAGCTGCATATGAGCACCAACAGTCCTGTCAATTTACCTTGCACATGTACGAGCGAAAAGGCCTTCTTAGCTCACTCTTCTACTCTTTCCTCTCCCAGAAATCCATCCTTTTGGATCCAGGCCAGCGTATATCTGCACTGCTCATGATCTTGACAAGGGACAGTATACACAAAGAAAATACAAATTATACTAAAAAAGCTAAATTCTAGCCACAAGTTCACAGGTTTATGAAGAGAAGACACAAGAAAGTCATGAGCCTAGCAGAGAGCAAAATGAATGCAGACTTACTCTCAGAAGAGCTCTATTAGCCTATTAACAGAGAGCAATGCACTTTTTATATATGGGGTGCAGTCAGCTACGTGGCTGTAGGGAACATTAGTTGTTCCTGCCAGGGGCAGCAAATGAGTACGTTCTGGTCCAGCTTGTCCTCACTCATTCTAGCCCAAACTAGCTGCCTAGCTCATTGTCTGAGGTAAGTGGGATACATTACTCCCTGGAGTGCCTAGTCTGCTCTATAGTTCCAACAACGTGAGCCCACACGACTAGTACAGGGTATACACTTAACTTTCAGTCTCTAAAGAAAAGATGCATGATTTTTTTTCCCCATATGACCTCCTTGAACGCTGTGGCTTTCTCTCCGAGTTTGCACCGTGCAGGTGCTGGGCCTCAGACAGCAATCTAGACAGCGCTTTTGTCTTCCCAGCCTTCCAGTGTCGAGTGGGAATGTATTAAAGAATGCATTTGCAATATATTTAAAACCCGATCTCAAAAACCAATTTAGTTAGCTATCTCTCTACTAACAAAGCACAAACACTTAAAAGCAAGGAAATGAATAGATGCCATCACGAACTGTCCACTGCTACCTCAGAAATTAATGCATATATCTCATCAAGTGTAATGAAATGCATATTTCATTACAATACAGTGGCCTTACCACTGACCCGCAGAAAGGTGGGTATTATTAGATGGGGGGTTTTGTTATCTTGATTTCGGTGGCAGAATATTTTTTTTAAAGGAAAGCTCTTACATGGACAACACTAGCAGCTAATTATCTATTGACAGCAAAATGCCATGGTAAGATACTTGTGGTACATTAAGAAACTGTGTATATCCTCAAGCAAGGGCAGAAGAATGGTTCCAGTTCACCCAAGATTTATGGATGGATTCTGCCTGCTGGCTTTAATTGTCTCACAGAGATGCTACAATCAATACCCGAAATGCCCTTGCCTGGGCCTAGCAAGATGACTCCGATTACCTAAATTACCTGCCTATTGTGCCTACACGCAGAATATAGTCTACAGAAATAAATTAAAAGAGTAGGAAGCTCTGCAGAGGGAATCAGAGTGAGATCACCTATTTTGTATGTAATCAAACCTGTAATCAAACTCTTCCCAGCCAAGCCCTTTGTGCAGCTGCCCCAGCTGGTCTGCCGAAGCGATGAGACTTCTCTGACCTTGATAGCTGCAAGTGTGCAGAGGGACTCCTGGCCACAGGCAGGCCACCAAAACCTCCCTTCCATCGGGCAGGTGGGCAGCTTGCTGCCATCTCGCTCCTCTTCCACCTTTGGGAGAAAAGTCGGAATCAAGTGTTACTAATTTTAAAATGTTACCACTTGTGCAAGTGATAATGGGAGCACAGTGCGGTCTAGCTCAGTACATTTATGTAAGACCTGTAAGACATTTCTCAAAGTCCTGGACACCTCCGCAGGGTGAGCAGCGTTAGCATTGGTAAGAACTCAGAAGCTTACAGGACTCAAACATATATTTTGACAAACAGTCTGTGTAATTACATTTTGCGTTTATTTTTCATAAGGGTTATGCTGTATTTACTGCACAGTTGCTGGTAAACATACAATATTTTACATATGTATTTCATTTTGGTTTACAGTTGAAGAGTTGTTTTGCAATAAACTGTCTGTCTCTGCTCTTGGTAAGAGTAATACAGGAGCACTGAAGCTGGTAGAAATACCTGTAGCCTGACTAAATTTGGGAACGTTGTGTCTGGTTTTGCGCACAGAAAATGAGGTCAAACTTGTTGGTTTATTCTTTAGGCAGCAGCAATTTTAGATTTTTCCTAACTATTCTTTTATTTGCTCTTAATTGCTTGGGATTTCAAAATGTATGGCAGCTGCCAGCCTCACTGGTTTGCCTAGTAACAATAAGGAGACTTTAAATACTGTTTGTTTATGTATCTGGCATTTGAGAAGGTAGGAAGATTCCTTTTATTTAATATTTTATTTAGATAAACAAAATAAAATTTGACATACACGTTTGCTTCTTTTCTTCATTCTTTTATATAGACAGACAAAATAAAAGTTGACTTAGGTTTTTGTTTATCAGTATTATAAATATTACCCATGTTCTGGCAGCACTTGAAGTTGCCATAATGATATGAAAGCCCTCCAGTCCTAGCTGCTGTATAAACATGCTAAAATACACTTCCATGCCAGAAGAACCCTACAACCTAAAGAGAGAAGGGGGACAAGGAAAGGTTAGGCAGAGATGTTTCGTGTTCGTTAGACAGAGTTGCCTCATTTCAATAGAGTGCTCCCTATCTATGTAGGACAGAGTATAGGTGACATGTCTTGGTCTTTGCACTCTTATTTGCTTTCTAGTTTTTATTTTTGTGCCAAGTTACCTGTAGCGGAATGTGGTGTGAGGGGTGAAAAAATGTGGGTGTGAGTTATTAATACTTGCATGCATGCGAGTAGGAAAGTGTCCTGGTTTTGGCAGGGATAGAGTTACTTGTCTCCCTAGTAGCTGGTGCAGCACTGGGTTTTGGGGTTAGTATGAGGAGAATGTTAACAACACCCTGATGGTTTCAGTTGTTGCTAAGTCGGGTTTAGAATGATTCTCACTCTGCCCCTGCTCCGGCCGGGGGTCCCTCCCACGGGAGACAGTCCTCCGTGAACGTATCCAGCGTGGGTCCCTCCCACGGGCTGCAGTCCCTCAGGCACAGACGGCTCCAGCGTGGGTCCCTCCCACGGGCTGCAGTCCCTCAGGCACAGACGGCTCCAGCGCGGGTCCCCCGCGGGGTCACAACTCCTGCCAGCAAACCTGCTCCGGCCTGGGCTCCTCTCTCCAAGGGCCACAGCTCCTGCCAGGAGCCTGCTCCGGTGCGGGCTTTCCACAGGGTCACAGCCTCCTTCGGGCACCCCCCCGCTCCGGCGTGGGGTCCTCCACGGGCTGCAGGTGGAGATCTGCTCCAGCGTGGACCCCCCCGGGCTGCAGGGGCACAGCCTGCCTCCCCGGGGTCTGCCCCAGGGGCTGCGGGGGAATCTCTGCTCCGGCGCCTGCAGCCCCTCCTGCCCCTCCTGCTGCGCTGACCTGGGGGGCTGCGGGGCTGTTGCTCTGACATGTTCTCACTCCTCTCTCCGGCTGCAGTTTCTGTCCCATCACAACTTTTTTTTTCCCCTTCTTAAATCTGTCACCCCCGAGGCGCTGCCACCGTCGCCGACGGGCTCGGCCTCGGCCAGCGGCGGGTCCCTCTTGGAGCCGGCTGGCACGGGCTCTGTCCGACATGGGGGAAGCTTCCAGCAGCTTCTCACAGAAGCCGCCCCTGTAGCCCCCCCACTACCAAAACCTTGCCCCGCAAACCCCGTACACAACCCTGTTGTGCACCACCAGCTTGTATTTTCCTCCCTCCACGTTGGTAAGATTTATTCTGTATCTCTTCTCTGACTCTTTCCCAGACTTCACTTCTAGCTAACTTTGTGTCTGGACTGTTTATAATACGTTCATTATTAATGTTCCTCTGTATTAAGTGTCTCTTCTTTACCATCATTTCAACCCGATTTCTTCACACGTCTCATCCAATTTGTGACAACGTTTGCTTTTGTTCCTTCTTAATTTCTAAACTTTAATAACTAAACCCTGATTCTGATCTCATGTCCACATGCAGAAACCCAGACCAGGAAGGCTGTAGTCAATCTCGTTTTTGTCTTCCTACTAATCTGACTGTTACCTCTGACAAAAATTTGGAATATATACTCATAAGTCCAAAAGAATATGACAAAATCACCACGCTTACATCAAATGACAGTTTTCTCTCTTTGATCCTGGTTCAGCAAAGTCCTTGCACCATGCCCAATGTTTAGGCTGAGCATAAATCTCATCAAAATCAAGCACGTGCTTAAGGCCCTAAAATAGGCTCTCCTGGCAACAGACATCTGTAACTAGTTAGAAACATTTAACCATCCATAACTATCTTTCTGCACTGTGCTCCTGCTTCTACTGCTGCATTATCAATCTTCATTCCTGTCTCTTTGTGCCTGGACAGAAATTGCTTTGGTTCTTGAAAATCTAACTCACTCAAATTTATTCCTATCCCCTTCCCTTCCTCCTTTCTCTGCATGTAGAAATCTTTCCTTTCTATCAGCAAGCCTCATTGAAAAGCAAACCAAACACATACCCTCTGTGTGCCACAGTGACTTTGAGCCCTCTTTCCTCTGTCTTTTGTAACTTTTTACCCTAGAAATTCCATGTGCCCCCTGTGGGAAATGTCGATAGTGCATGATTTTCACCTTTGCAGTTTCAGGTTATTCAGCAAGATATTCTGTGGATCCCATTAATGGCTTCAGCCTCCAAAGTATAAGCTTTCAAACCATGTCAAGCTTTTGAAAATCCTTGTCTGCAATAATTTTTTAACCTCTTTTTTTCCTGGATTGCTTCCTATTGTAATCAGCAATCTTCTCAGACATATTAAATGCCCTCTGGTAATATTTTCTCCTCACCGGATTTTTTTCTGTAAGGCTTCAAGCTCCGATTTGTTTCCAGCTCTCTCTTTTTTTTTCTTTTTTTTTTTTTAAACTGTATTCCATACCTAGTATCTCATGTCTATCTCCAATGGGGATTACTAAAAACAGTAACTTAGGTTTGCTTTAGTCTGTATAAGTTCTCTAAAATCTATTTACACTAAAGCTACTGATGAATTTTCAGCTACCTCATCTATTTGCATCCCTCCCTCCTACTCTATCACTATCCACAATCAAACTTCTGTTAATGGCACATTTGAAGTTCAGGCAGACGTTGTTAACCAGGGGATGCTTTTTGCCGAGTTTTACAAGGTGACTGACGAGTTAGACTTCATGACGAACAGGACCAGGGTGCAGAAGGTGGAGGCAGAGGCTGGATCTGAAGCCAGCAGTTCAGCACCACTGATTTGATTGCAAGCCAGTGGAAAGTTCCCTTCTTTGACTTCTAGGAGCTTCCACCTTGGCCCTTAATGCACACATGGCGAGATGGCGCGATGGGAGGGCGAGATGTTTGTGTTAATGCAGGTGTAGTAAGATTGTTCACTCAAATGTTTCATAAAAAAAGAATCATGCAGTCCTAACACGGGACTTTGTTTAGTTGTTGGGGTTTTTTTTAAGTCACTTAGGCTCAGATCCTTGAAGGTATTTAGCATCCTAATTTTCAATTAAAATCAGTGAAGTCGCTCCATGAAATGAATGGCTGTTACATGTATAAATACCATTTAATTCTGGAGCTTTGGTCTTTTGGCAGCCTTTTTATTGGCCTCCAGAGAGGTCAGTGAAACTAATGAAAAAATTAACATCAACCATTTTGAGTTAGGGCTGAAATGGAGAACCTCAGATTTCCTGGTTGCATGGTATTAGAAAGAAGTGAACCCCTTTCGTCTAAATATAGCTCTCCCTCCACCATCATCATATGTAAAATTCAGAAGCTTAACTCCACCACTAGTATCAGTGAGATGCTTTTCTCAAGCCACTTTCAGAAAAAGCCATCAGAAATTGTTGCTAAATGTCATTTTCAGTATCAGCATTGCAGCTTCTGTCCACTGCAGATTAAAAGTCTCTTTCAAGCACCACTTTGAATTAAATAAATCACAGTAGCACTCCAGCTACCCCGTAATCTCTACTGGAACACTTTCCTGGCATATTTAGACTACAAACATATTTCTATCAGCAGCACGGAAGTCAGGAGACAGTGAAACCTCTTTGCTACAACAAGGCTCCTCTGGAGAATGAAAGCTTTTAATTTTTAGCAATCCCTTTATGGAGTACAGTATTACAGTGGCAGGGACATTTTCCTTTTAGGGCTAGGCAAATCCAAGTTGGTAATAAAACAAACTTTTATTCTTTGTATTATATGTTTGCTATTACTCAGTTTTATTTAAAAATCTCTTCTCTGTGGAATATGTTGTTCAAAATGCCTGAAGTAATAATTATTACAAATAATACCGTTATGATATTTCAGTTTATATATTAACAAAGAGAGAATTAGTGATAATTAGCTATATATATTAAATATTAGAAATTAGGAAGCCTTTAAGCTGAATTTAGCATATTTCATTGGTTAATATCTATTGGGGGTTTTTTCATTTACGACTGTGTAAAACAATATATATTGCCTCCTTAGTACCTTTATTGCATAGAGTTTGGTGATGCAAATGCTCTGTTTAAAGTACAAAGTAGGCACTGCTGTGAGGACATACACAGGAACGCAAAAGATCAAGTGTTACAGCCAGGATTCATGCCCCCAGCTTCAGGCAGTCACTGTTACCATTCTGTATCGTAAATGTAGTGAGAGAAGGAACTCATGAAAGATTCATGCCTTTGGCAGCCTAAGTCACCCTTTGCAGGTGACTAACTTGCACCGTGGGGCAGTTTTATACAGATATTTAATCATTCAAGCCCATAACGGGCATTTAAGCCCCTACCTTCCATTGCAATAAATTTTACAAGGGCACCTTGGTCAGTCTGCCAGGGTCTAGCGAGACTTTCAAAAGCAACTAGGTGCTTAGGGTAGGATTCAACCCATCGAAATTCAGGTGTCTCCAATGTAAGCATCTATAGCTGAGCTGGGCGTACAGATTCTGATTACAGCAAATGGATAAAAATAATCAACAAACTCAGTGAAGATTACAGTGCAATTCCTACATCAGAGGTAGATGTTTGCTCTAGACTGAGGTGCAGGCACTTACAGCAGTGACACTGAAAGTCAGCAGAGCTGAACCCATACCCTTAGTTTGGACCAAAGTTCATACAGAATTTACCTGCCACTTAGCCAATATTCTGCAAGGCGTCTGCACACCCCCAAGGAATTGGTCCTCACAACCCAGTTTATTCCCAGTGGAAAACATCATCAGTTTCAATGGAGGTTGGGTCAGACTCTTGACAGTAGGTCACACTAAGTAGCTGTAAGTATCGATCGCTCTGTATGGTTATGTCCAAAGTTAAGCCTGGTCATACAAGAACGCAGAGAGGCAATGTCTGAGGCAAAATTAAACTGCATTTGCTTCTCAGCCTTCGCCAAGGTGAGACTTGGTAAAGTAAAGCCTGATTTGATCTTACTCCTGCTTCTAGACAGGAGTGACTTTATGGCTACCTAGCAGCATCCTCATTAATGCAGGGCAGAGTTTCTATGTACTACTTGTCTTCTGCATCAATTTTTCATTTGCAGTTTATTCACAGAACTCCTTACCTGTGCCCTTGAAGAGTCATCTTCTTCAAATGACTGAACTGATTGCATTACACAAAGTACACCAGTAAAATATTTGTGGGAAGTGAAACAACATTTTACTCTTTTCAAACTATTCCTGGTATTTATACTGCCAGATCCATCACTGGCTAGTAGCATGATGACGGCACTTGGTATGCCTTTGAAGAATTCTACATTATGAAACATTATGAAATTGGCTCATTGTGGACAAAATCAAGCTAGAAATAAAGCGCCCATTTTTTACCAGAAATTAGTTAACTAATTCCTCTATTGGGTATATTATGTGTTCTCTGTCATTCAGATTCTTTATAATAAAATGGTCTGTTTTTCTCAAAGATGAGAAGGGCCTTGGTCAGAACTTGCAGTCTTGCTGTATCTATTACTTGGTGAAATTATGCTGTCTTGCATTACAAGAAGCCAGGATGTCTGACCACTGTGGTCCTTTCTGCCCTTGACATCTGAAGCTTTTTCTCATTTTGACCTTGAACCAAAGCCCAATTAATTTAGTGGGAAACTTCCCTTTGGTTTCAAAGGACACCTGCCTGCTATAATGTACAAACTTACTTTTCAGGACTCCTGATGGCTAGGACAGAAAAATAGAGTTTGTTTTACCCTTGGAAACGGGATTTGCTTAGTGGAACAGAGGCCTTCTATCTGCATAGGCACGAGTTTTACACAGGCAGCTTTCAGGATTGCTGCTGAGTAATACAGTCCTAGGCTGGTTGTTCAGTGGAAAATGTGCAAAAAGTTAAAATTAACATCACAGCAGGAAAATCCATTTCTGGATATTATTTTAGTGTTGTACCCTTAAAGTTAAATGAGGAGGGCTGTATTGTGTATAATCCTGTATGAGGACCAATTCCCTGTCAACTTGAGCCCAGAAGTCACCTTACTGAAGGTATGAAGACTGGTTTAGGAAAGCAAGGAGGATTTGGCCTTTGAATTATTTTGGGCTTATTATCTTGGGGAGGAAATGTAGAATGTAGTTAATTATGATTGTTTTGAGTTATGCTACTCATTAATAAATAACTCTTTCCCATGCTCCGATGCCCACCTTGCTGAGAAATGTATGTACTCCATTTATATCTAAATTATAGTGTTGAATCATTTCAGTGGGCTGAATATGGCATTCCTCAATTTTAGTTATCATGTGACCTCCCTAGAGTTCTCAGGTTGGTACCTTCAAGATTAATGAGACACTGGCTCTCTATTAGGAAGCTATTTAAGCATATGCATTTAACTATTGTGAATTATTACAGGGATTAATATAAACTGACCCTTTTATCAATACACATTAACTAAATGGTGTCTGGTTTACCCCAGCATAATGTCCCCAGACAGGGTATGTTTTTATGGACATCGTTCTGCTAATGACAGTAAGTCAGACCACACACAGAAAGGACCAAAATTTCAAACAACAGTCCTCTGTTTTGGGGAGCACCATCTACGCATACATTTGTGTATTTGGACCTGAGTTAAAAGTAGTAGACAACAGACAGAAGTGCACAGGCTTATGTTTTTTATTCATTTTGTAGGCACAGCAGTTGCCCAAACAAATGGACATGTTCAAATGAGCCTTGCAAGTGCTGAGAAAACACATGTGGTTTCACTGGGTACCCTTCTGAGTTCCCATAGACAGCTTTCTGCTTTCTCTGAATACAAATGGCCAGTTTCAGCTTGCACACAATCAAATGGAGTCACACTGTGGGAGCACTCTCATTAATTTTAATGAGATTAGTTTCTGAGGAAGGTGCTATTCCATGAGTGTAAAGGTGACCATATCTGATCCAAAGACATTGCTGTAGGCTGCTGCACTGTATCACTCCATATTAGATTGTCTAACTTCTATGACCTAGGTTTGAGGTTTTTATTTTATTTTAGAAGTTTTCACATGCAATAGCATCAGAGGGAATATTTTTACTTTGGAGATTCAAAGGAATTGGATTTCCAGCTCTTCCATCGGTTCTTAGCTGGACAGAGATAATGCTTGCATTTCACTGACAGCTCTAGGACAGACAATATTTGGGGCATGCCATGTTTTAATTTCATTTCCTTTGGCCTGCTTTTGCTCCTACTGCCATTCATGACAATGTCACTCTGTCTCAGTGAAAGCCAGATCTGGCCCCATCTCTGAGAGGATTCCAAAGTACCCACAGAATTCACAGAGATGCTGATAAAAACAAAATTTTCATTTGTTGTGAGGGGTTTTTTTGGTTTTTAATTGACATCTGAAGAGACTTTATTTCCAAAGATTAAACAGCTTTGCCATTGTCCAGGGGGAGTATCTTGAAACTACACATCAAAGCTAATGTAATTTCCATGTACTACTAACATCGTTCCTTAACTGCTAAGATCTAAAGCACAGGTACCTGACTAGAATGGGGGAGATCCCATAAAGTTCTCTGTGACATCACACTTTATATCAGAGGCAATGGCTCCCGACCACAGGCACTGCCTGGACAGTTCTAATAAAAGACCAAGGTTTGGTCCTCAGCCAAAAAAACATCAACAGATAAGTCTTACATGTGATTTTTGGAGGCCAAGCCATCTTTCAGGCTGAGTTTTGAAAAACTGTGCCCCTAAAGGTAGGGAACCCATAGCGCAGTAATCAAGAAACTTGAAGGGATACAGAAATTTAAGTAAAACCATGCTAGATGATGCCTAAGAAGCTACATTTTGCTTACTTAAATATCATCTAATAAACTGCTAATCCTGTATCTATTGTCTAATTATCACATGGTTTTGCTTCTTGGAGATCCTTTCCCTACTGTCTGCATGGAACGTTCTCAATTTCCATACACTTAACTCCTAGATTTACTTCTTCTGTTACTACATTCAAACCAGCTCTAGTTCTGGTCTCCAAGTAATAGGGTCATAGTATGAGCAAAATGAACGCAGCCAAGATACAAGCATGTCTCCCCTATCACCCATAAGCACATCTTACACGCTGCTGTACAAATCAGATTTGTCACTCCAAGCCGCTCCGCTCTGGACACAGCTGTAGCACTGGTTAAACGACAACTCCAGAAGTGACAACCTGGAAGTATAAGGGTCCTTATCCACAAAACACCGAGGAGTTATGGCAATATTATCTTGAACAGATAATAGAGAATTCATTTGCAGTGAATTATAAAGGGCCTAAATAATTTGGGTTTTAACAGTCCTCTTACCTCTGCCTTTTTGACTGCATTCAAGGCTGCCAATGCATTGCCTTGGCAGAGAGACGTACCAAGAATTACAATAATCCAATCTGAGGAGGTCATGAAACATGAATCTAATGAATCTAGGCTAATAATTACAGCTCATTTAATTACCTCTGAGATAAAGCAGGAGCTGTAATTTTTTTATAATTGATGTTGCTGACATCTTTGTACCTTTCAAGTGTATTAGTTGTAAAATCTGCCATGTTAATGTTGAAGTTGATAAAAATGTCACAAAGTAAAGCAAAGATAATGGAACAGGAGAGTCTCTAAATGTCAACTAAGTAGAAAGGTATTGATAGATAGATACTTTACTGCCTTTATGCTGCACATGAGCTCTGCAATAAATGTACAACCTGTGTGAGGAAGGGAATCAGGAGCTCCTGGCTGAAATACTGTCAAGGGTCTGTTTGGTCAGATTTTCTCAGTGTAATTCTAGATTTTATACTTGCCTTAGGCCATTATCATGAAAGTAGATGCATTAGACTAGACACCTGATGGAGGAATCCGTTATTATAGACATCCACGTTAAAATATTGGATAGCTTCAGGCCCCAAACCTGGTAAACTTGTAATTACATGGCAACTATATTCAGGTAAATTGCCTTATTGAAGTTTTGTATCTGCCACACTGGGAATTTGGAAAATAGTTCCTTGAACAATTGAAAAAAATATCTGGCTCAATAACGTTCTTTTTTTATACAGAGCATTGATTATTCTTTCTCCATGGACTGATCCTGCACCTCTGCAACCAATGAGAGTTTTACAATCAATGAGAGTTTAACTTCACCAGGAATAGGAGCAGGTCCTCTGTGCCTAATGGACCTTGAAATTAACACAACTTCTTTATATTTTTGCTTTTGCTCCAGCACTCTCAGTGCCAGAGCAGATTTCAAAGAGGTATTTCCAGCCAGCTCACTCTGCCCCTGCTGCACCTTGAACAGCAGAGGACACACGGAGCTGAAGGTAAGTCCCACACGGACAGGAAAGTTTGTTATGCATCCTTGGTTGGTTGGTTTTTGAAAGTCATACTTGCCTTTGTCAATAACTTAGTGTCCCTTCCTTCTTCACATCCTAGGCAATATCTTGGTGGTCAGGGATACAGCCCGTGATTCCAAAGGACACTACGGGATAGCCTTGCAGAGCTCAGCTCTCGGTGCAGTGGGACCTCTGACAGGGGGCTGAGCAGTCAGATGGTTTTTCTCCCAGCACGTGACATTGAGATTACCAAGAAGCTCAGAGAGCACCAGCCCTCTTCCTACGCCATGGCCCGGGACTTCTCCCCATAAGAGGGCTGTCCAGACACCAGGGAAGAACTGGAGATTTGTGGGAGAGAAAAAAGATCAAGGCCTAATGCAGATACCCTGCTAAAGTTGTATAGGTCTATTCATCTGCAGAACGAGGGCAATAATGTGTACTTTTTCTGCCTTAATAAGTTGAAAATTCTTTGCAATTACCTCTGCCTGCATTAGTTTACCACCCAGTGCTACCACATGTCTTGATGCCTATTCTAACTCTATGCATGATGACCTGTTATAAAAACAACAAATTATTAATATTTATTATTTGTAGCAACGTTTGACAGATAACAGCTGAAGTGAATCATCCTACCGCCCTTTTAAAGAAAACACAAAAGTATACAAACACACACTATCCTGTATAAAAATACCCACACAAAACCAAACCAGACCGTATTTTTCATTAGTGGAAGATAAAAAATAACTTTGTTCTTTGTGAAACCATTTTAAAACCATAGCAACAGTTTATAATTTTAACGTCATCATACTAGTTCATTGTTTTCCTGACTTTTTAAAAATTATATTCATTGTACACATTTAATTCATTTATGCATACACAAGAGAAAAGACAAAGTTTCTCTCTGTGGTTCAGCATGCAGCTGATAGTCATTCAGGCTTTTGTTATTTCACACAAGGTTTAGCTGCAAAATTATCTTTATCTCAATAAAAGAAGAGGAACATTGGTTCAGAAGTGTAATGTGGGCATCTAACAGTGAAAACTCGGCAAACAGGGCTCTTCTGGTGTCACCTACCAAAAAACCCTTTTGGAAACCACAGCAGCTCAAGAGGGAAGAAGTAATAAACTGTTTTCCTTCTGCTTCTTTGGTCTTGGGTTATACCAATGACAACAAGCAGTCATAGGAAAAAAAAATGAGGTCATCCCTAAGGGACACAGCATAAAAAGTGAGAGGATTATGTACTTTCACCCCTCTTAGCAGACTGTTGTGACACAGCATTTTTAAAAACTCTGTAGCAATAATAATAGAAAGAAACCATACTGACTCCTTACCCACTTTAATAATCTCATATAATTGATCTAAGAAGTGACATTTAAAGTGTTATTTAGATACTGCCAGGTAGCTGCTTGCAATCTAACACTTCAGAATATTATTTTTTATTTTATTTTAGTGTACTGATGAACTAGAGTTGCTGTAAGTCCGGTTATGGTGACATGATTTTGAAAAAGCAGAGGACTCATGGGTCCTATAAGACCTTGAACCAAAGCAACAATAAAATCTGCGGCTCCTACATGACATCATTATTATATTTGTTTTTCTTTTTTAGAGTTTGCCATGTATGAACTGCCTTTAAACTCCTTGGAGCAGATCTTCTATTTACTACTAATTTAAGACCTTCTTAAGCAGAAGAAACAGACCTACAAAACAAACACAGAAACACATCTCCTCTATGCGAAAGGTCTCCCCCCAAATGATTAAACACTCCAGCCCATTCAAATATCTCAGCCACTTCAAAGTGCACCGATAGCCAGACAAGGGGATTTTTCTTCTTCTGAAACTTAGGACCACCTTCATTTCTTAGAACACAAAGTCAAATAAAAGCAAGTCAAGAAAGGAGATTACTAGGGAGAGAAGAGAAAATAATACAGAGGCAGAAGGGATTAGTCACAAGATGGCATACTGTTACTGCTGGTCTCTCCAGCCCAGTCCCACCTACCATCGCTACCGTTCACCTGCAGGCACAGACTTGTGTTGTTCTCCGGAGCACACCGAAGTAGAAAAGTCCATAGAGCTCGTGTAACTGCAAACCCAGCTTCTCCAGCCAGAAAGGCTGGAGCTAAGCACCTTCCAGGCCTGTCCACCAGCAGAGATCTCAGATATAATTCTTGCTGATTCTTCAGGTGACTTATCTCACCTAGCTCAGTGTAGGCACCAACTGAGCCAATCCCCCTAGTTCATGGAAATAAACAGGTGCTTTACAGGCACGAGTTATCTGACCTAGTTTGCACAACTAATTTAAGATCTAATGAATTGTATGCTGGAAGCACGCTGTTCTGTACATTCGCTTTAGACAGAAACCTTCAGAAGAGCTGCCAGCTTTGGTGTTGGCATCAGCACTGCAGATGTCTGCATCTGGTCAAATGAATCCATCCAGGGTATATACCTGAATTCAAGGCACAGCTTGGCTTCTGGACACCTATGGAGACAGAAAATTCATGGTTCAGTATGTTTAACATGCTCTCTCAGCCCGCTCCTCCGTTAAGTTTACGTGTCCCATGATGCAGAAAGGGGGCAAGGAGCAGCAGTTGACCGTGGGCTGGAGTTAATTGTCTAAATACCTAGCTAAGAGATATTTAAGCTTATAACTAACAGAAGTATAAAACTGATGTGCAAAATGTCATGTTGATTACTACTCTTGCAAGTAGCAGCAGAATGGTTGCACTATGCCTAGCAACTGAGCTACTGAGGTGGGCAGAGGACACAAGCAAAGAGGTCAGGACCAGACAAAGATTTGGAGACAGACACCAAATGGGGACAAATGGACCCAAATCCTGCCAGCTGCCACAATCCAAAAGGAGCTGGTACCAAACTGTTGTTCTGTAATACCAGCAATTTAGCCCCTGCCTTGCACTTCACCAGCATTGGGAAGTGTGAAGGAGGTTCAGAACCCATTTGTCAAAAAGCTTTTCTGTTTGTATTTTCCACAGTTATTATCTTGATTTCATATGCCAAGACGTGGGTTGTCTTCTTCATCTTGTTCATCATTTTGGACACATGTCACACCTGCTCTTTGCTTTTAGCCTAGCAAGGCTCATCTTATCCTAAGCTAGATATCTAAACCAGACAGATCACCTCAGTCCATTTTCCTCCAGTTATTATAAAGAGAGATAAGAACTGTACCTCAGATTTTAGGGTCTGCTTTGTAGATATATAAAGAGGAGTGAGATGAAGACCAATGAATTTGAACCCTGATCTTTTTTAAGGACCTTTCCTATCTCAGGTTCAACAATTTTAAATGGTTAACTTTGTTCAAAGGGAAAATTGTTGCAAGAAGTGATACATAACCATTCTATCTTTACTCCTGTATCTTGCTGTCTACAAATGCTTAGAGGTAAGTCTGTGCATGTTTTCCTGGAGAAGAATGCTTTCCTGAATCATGGCCTTAACAATTACACAGTAAAGAGACCTGACTATAAGAAGCATTTTGCATTTCACTGAAAATAAGCTACCACTGGAATGGAAGAGACAGTTATCCAGCCATATACAGCGCCATTATCCAATAGTTCATGGTTGAAGGTGCTTAACTTCTTACTCAGATGAAATTCACAGAGGCAATTTGGGATAAATAAAATATAGTTTGATACAGAATTTAACAGCTGTCTTTGCTTAGCATTTTGATTTGCTTTTCTTTCTCTCCTAAAGTGAACAAAATGTGTTGAAAATCTACATATTAGTGCCACAGAAATGTATTTTCTTGGCATCCCATATCCTGTTTCCTTCTTTCCCAAGTTTGCTGTTCTCAGCTTCCCAAGTACAGCAAACCCCCAGCTGCATCTGATCATTCGCGTCTCAACAACGACAAAAGAGAAAAAAGAAAAACCCTCTGCAAAAATAATATACTCATTTTCATGCCAAATTTAAAAGAAAAATAAGTAAATGAACAGCTGGACCACAGTAAATGATTTTTGACTAGTTTAAGGGAATTTTATATACAATCTCCTCTAAGTATTTCCTCCACACCTGCAGCAACCCCTTTTTTCTCCATCTCCTATTCCGTTCTGACTGAGGATGATGATAACATGGGATCCTGAATCATCAGTTAATCTGAAAAAATCCTACATTGCAAGAAGCACAGTTAATTCTACTTTTTGATTTGATGCCTTCCTCCTCTTCCATTTTCCTAGGATAAAAAAAACAAGGCTCTAGTGAATCTTTATATCAGAATAATGCAGAATTTTGCCATGGGGAAATGGTTTATTTGTCAATAGCACTACAAAACAAACCTTTAGTGTAAATTGGGTTATTTTCATCTATTTTATTGGAACTCAGGAAGTTCTTTCCTATATGAGAGTTGGGGGCAAGGAGAGGAGACACCTGATTAGTGGAACTGTATCCATAAAGAAACATTTCTCAAATGTTCCCCCCCCAAAACCCCGCAAACGTGAATGACATTATTTCAGCATCTGCATAACTATACACAGTTTGGTTATTCTCATTAAGAGCTATGAAATACGTTCTAGACATTTCTACAGCCCCTTCTGTATTACAACACAGAACCTATCCTTTTTCTCCCCCAGTAAACTAGAAATAAACACTGAGCTTGCTTAGGCTCCACTCATTTAAGTATTTTAAAATATAAAAATGGCATTAAGTGCATTCTGGAATTATGCAAAATGATAGTAGACCTTTAAAGGAAAAATTGCTCCAAATTCTGATATTAAGATAACAATGTATAACGAAAAGCAGATTATTAGATTATTTTAAAAAATAAAAAAACTTTATTCACCTAAAAAGGCTTGACAGAATCAATTACGAAAAACCATGGTCACTATGCACTTCAGGAGATAATAAATTTTAGTATTCACTGAAAATAAAGATGATAAAACCTATATTTTTTTTTTCTTCTACGCGCTCTGTCACAATATTACTTGATGAGTATTGTTACTTCTGTTGATTGTTAAATTTCTCAAACAATAAGACTGGCATATCAGCTCCCCTAATTGAACAATTTATCAAGAGTGTTTGCCTTTTAAAATGAATATTCTAAAAGACAGACAAAAAACAGAGTCGGTAAAAACTACTTACCTTGTAGGACACAAATACTACTATTTCTCAATGAACAAACCAGAACCAATGGAGGTGTACTTATCTTCAAACGCCATTTGACTGACTGACATTTCTTCAAGCTTCATTATTCACATGTCAGGAAGTAAATAAGTGAGTTTTATAGACTTTATGTTAATTTACTCTGGCAGCTAATTTAACTTGCCAGCATTGCCTTCTGGAGTATTATAGCAAAGTTTGTACTGAAGGATGATGAAAGCTCCCCCCTCTGCCCCACTCAGTCACTCACACTCAGACACTTTGGTTTCTTCCGTACTTTTCCCGTGATCTCGTAAGATGGAAATTTATTGCAGCACAGTAGATACGAGAGTGCATGTACATGTCTATATTACATACATACAACTTTTGCCACATTAGCAGACCTGACGACATTGGCAGCAAAATTCGCAGCAGCAGCAGGTCTGATGCAGACCTTGTTAAATTCACCGGTGGTATCAAGTGGTGTTAAATTCACCGGTGGTATCAAGCCCCTCTGGGGTGCATCAAGAGCGGGGTGGCCAGCAGGGCGAGGGAGGTGACTGCCCCCCTCTGCTCTGCCCTCGTGAGGCCCCATCTGGAATACTGCGTGCAGACCTGGGGTCCCCAGCGCAAGAAGGACGTGGAGCTGCTGGAGCGGGTCCAGAGGAGGGCCACGAAGGTGATCAGAGGACTGGAGTATCTCTCCTACGAAGAAAGGTTGAGGCAACTGGGTGTGTTTTGTTTGGAGAAGAGGAGGCTCCGGGGAGACCTCACTGCGGCCTTCCAGTACTTCAGGGGAGCCTATAAACAGGAGGGGGGGCAACTTTTTCCACGGGCAGATAGTGATAGGATGAGGGGGAATGGTTTTAAACTAAAAGAGGGGAGATTTAGGTTAGACGTTAGGAGG
>JAVKLA010000062.1:3867183-3881603 GCA_034782735.1 Sagittarius serpentarius | reverse complement strand
GCCAGGCTGGATGAGGCCCTGGGCAGCCTGATCTAGTGGGGTGGCCCATGGCATGAGGGTTGGACTAGATGATCTTTGGGGTCCCTTCCAAGCCATTCTATGATTCTGTGATTCTATGAAGTGGGCTTGTCTTTATGAGGGTGCTGCGTGACCAGCACCTTGGGCTACAAAATTCTTAAAATAGGTAACAAAACTCAACCTGCTTAGCCACTGTGCGAGAGACTAATGCTGACATCAGAGGCCTCCTGCAAAAAAGTGGAAGCACAGGTAGTTATATTTAACAGACCAGATATCCTTTGGTTTTGGTTTAGTCCTTAGTAGTTATTCTTTCCTGTTGTTTGCAGCTCTCTTCATACTGGAAAGAAGCGATTCGGCTGTTTTGCATAAAAAAGAGCATGGAGGTAGGGAAAACCAGACAAGTTGTCTCGCTTCAAATGTAAGGGCAGAAGGAAGCGGGTGGCAGGAGTCCCGCTTGTTTCAATGGGGCTGGAGTGCAGGCGACCCAAAAAGAGCTCGTGCTGCTCCAGCGCGCCAGCAAGATCTGCCTGAACATGGCTGGGCTGTTGGTGAACAGCTGGCGAGTCATGAAAGGGCCTCCCAGCTGTGGCACGCCACGCAGTTCTGCTCACTTCTTTTTTTCCTCAGGGTGTTTTCCAGGGCAGGTTTGGTTGTTTCATTGGTTTGAATATTGGTTTTGTTTGCTTGTTTGCCATATTTTTTGGAAGTTTACCTCTGGAAAAAGAGAAATTGTTTTTTGAAAATGCAAGGGGGACTAGAAGTGAAAAGAGTGTTTGGGAGGTGAGAAATCACCTTTTTGTGAAGATCCTTTTCCTTTCTTTTCAACGCCGAAGTTTTGCCCCATCCTTTGCCATCCACAGGGCAGCCTGCAGCACAGTTTCCTCCCACCACTTTCTGCAAATTTTTCTGAGTCATGAATGATGTCAGAGCAAGAGGACTGGTTTGGAAAACACTTGAATTTTTTAAACTTGAAAAGATACCAGATTTGATCAAATATATGAAAATGTCGGTAACATCACTGTTACTTTGCCATCAGAATGAAAGCAAGGCACAGCTGTTGTTGTTGCTTTCCAGAGCATGAGAAATCTTAAAAGTTAAAGTTAATCTTACCTTGACTTCCGCATTTTATTTGAATTATCCTTGTAGTACCATCAGGTTCCAGCCTTATTGACTACCAGCTGAATCAATTATCTTTCCTGATAAAACAATTTTCCAAAATTTCAGGTTTCAAAATATGTGTTTTCACCAAGGCAACAGTCCCTGACTTCATAGCAAGAACCTTTTTTAAATTACGACACACCCCGTTCACCTTCTCTATAAAGAAATGCAATTTAGTGAGAGAGAAGTTTGTTAAATTAGAGCAGTAGGTGCATCAGACACTGGTACGATTCTTTAAATGCTGTGTTATGAATCACTGCAAATGTATGCATACTGGAGAATTGTCTTTAAATCGGGGATAATATAAGCATGCAACACAGTGATGTTTACTTTATAAGGAAAATTATAAACTGTTTCTCCTAAAAATGTTCCTCATCCAATGGGAAAAAAAAAAGTCTATCCTTAATCAAACTGTTCTAAGCAGAATAGGCAAACTTTTGTTTATTTTTTAAAAGATTCTTCACACCTGACATCTCTCCCTCCTGCTCCTCTGAATTGGAGGTTAAAGGTCATTGATGAGAGTAAGAAGCAACACTAAAGAAATAGGAGGTAATGTGCACAGCCAAGCAGTGGAGCAAGTTGCCCAGAGATGCTATGCGGTCTTCACCCATGGATGTTTTTCAAGACCGAACTGGGTAAAGCCTGAGGAACCTGGTCTGACCTCAAAAGCTGACCCTGCTTTGAGCAAAAGACCAGACTACAGACATCCTCAGGTCCCTTCCAGCCTGAATTATCCTGCAGTCCCATGATTATATTACCTATATTTTTCTGAGACAAGGCTCATTTTTCTAGGGCATTAATGGCTGTCTAAAGAAGATGATAGCCGTCACTAAAAAGGTACTTTCAGGCAGTTCCCTGGTGCTCACCTCACACTCTCATGTTTAAAATAAAAAATAACTCATTTTTAATTGTATGTTGTAATTGTATGTTACAATTGTACATAGAGGCTCAAGTTATGCACAACTACAGGCAGCTACCAAAAGGGGAGCCGTGCCGTTAGTGTCCAAACGTAGAGAGCAAAAATGAGATTTCTACGCTCACCCCCAAATCCTGGCTAGGGTAGGACACCTCACCAAAACGAAGCACAGGTAACGCTTGCGCCCTCTGATCCCCTGCCCCTTGCTGAGCGGGTCTTTTGAGCAGGGCAGAGACTGCTCTGCTTTGCTACACATCAGTGAGCTCCCTTTTCCTTCTCCCTGGCTGAGATTGCTCTGGAAACATGAGTCAAAGTGACACCACGTACAGCTGGTAGAAAACCAGTGCCATGCCATTCTTCAGTTCTGGCTACTTTCTCAGGGTTTATACAGGCAGCCAAAGATTAGTCAAATAATTGTTCAGGGCAGCCCCCAACCTGGGATTTGGATGCCATTAAAACAGTGAAAATCTTTGATTTTGTTTGCAAATTGGAAAACAATCCCTGCATTGGTCTGAGGTAGCACCTCTGCAGTTGGCAATGAAACAATGCCAATTCACACCACCTGAAGTGCTGGCTTTGACAGTGCTTTGTCAGCCACTTCATCTCTCCACGTCAAACCTTGCGTCAGGAACAGCAGCGCTGAGAAAACAGCTGATGTCTCTATTTCTTTTGAGAACCAGAGGATGCAATGTCAGATACAACACCTGTTTAATCTCAGGTCTGGAAAGATTTTTGTTCTCTGCCTTTTTGAAATACTAGGTTTTACCATGATTTCCTGTTTCCTCTATGTGCCATAATTCGGACTGTGATTTTAACTAGGAAGTTTATGGGAGAAACAAAGATGTGGCTCAAGTCCAGGTAATGACTTATATTTTCTGAATCTCTCAGTGTCTGAATCTGAAATCTGTGTTCACACAGAGCAGGAATATTTTCTTCATTAAAAATAAATTTCTCTTAACGCCGGCTCTTCTTCACCAGGAGACAGCTGTTACTTAGATATCTCTCTGATTTGAGCACCTACTGTCAAAATTTTGATCTCTAAACCTGCATACTGCTGCTGCCTAGAGGTGCCTAAAGGTCTGCAGGAGCTTATATTCCTCACATAAAACCTCCCCAGGGACCTAATTTCTGCTTCAGGAGGGTTGGCTATAGAGACAAGACAGCTATTAGCAGTCTCCAGTTTGACAAGGCTCAATTTCACTGGGCAGCTTCAGATTTTGGGGAGCTCTTTCATGCCAGAAACGCTTGCTTAAGTGTTTCCAAAAATGAATATTCTCAGAACTTCCACTCATGAGGGTTAAAGAAGATGATGAAATGGAAGAAGTAATTCCAGTCTGATTTGGGTTGAATCTTATTTTTCTTTCTCCTCTCTGAGCAGCTCGCTCTGCTCTCTCTTTCTCAGTAGAACTGACTTGCCAGAAAGGGAAGTGCAGCAGGCAGAGACATCACTGAGCTTATAGCCGTGACACCTGTAAAGCTCACAGTACACCAGCCTACATGAAGGAAAGGTCAGCATTTGGGCAGATTTACTAATCCTGGGACGAAATCCCAGCCCTAGACAAGCTGCTTGTAACCCCAAGGTGGTTTTTCCATCACACCAGCTAACCTGAGCAAAATGAGCCGTCTGGGTACTCTGTTCACTGCTGTGTACCTCTCCAGCCAGCACCTAGCCTATAATTGCACATAATGAAAAGGGACATGCGCCCTTAACTCACGGAGATTCACTCATTTTGGATAGCAAACACATACCTTGAAGACGTGGTACATCCACAAGCCCAGCTCTCCACGAGAAGTGCAGACCAGCACAGCTGATTTGCACAAAACCACTATTCCTCCTTCTGTTGCTAGTCCTCAGCTGTCAACAAACAGAAAAAGTAATCTAAAATTATAATGTTAGCACCCAGTTCACTACCAAGAGAGTCATTCAACTTGGACATTTCCAATTTCATTTCTAATAAGGATATTTTATTTGCTTTATCTTAGGCTGCTTTGACTTGTTTCATTTGCGTGCCAGCAGCAATCACAAGTAGCTTTGAAAGCAACAGTGATATAAGGAAGTGTAAATGGGATTTGCACCAAGAGTGCTTGCTTACATCATTTTTCTACACGACGACATGTAGCATTTGGGAAGTGTTCATTTTGTATTCATCTCACAGCAAATGGATAACAGGGTGCATCTACTTGAGCACTTTAGTTAAGAACAGGGAGAGACTTGTAAAGCAAAACTCCCGAGTATCTCCCCTTACTCTGCCGAGTTCACGGGGCTGAACAGTCTCAGTGAATGCAACTTGGCCGCTGCTAAACTGGTACCCAACAGCTAACGGCCTCCACTGCATGGGACCAGACCAGGGTTAGTCCAAAGTGTTACCCTACTCCTTCCTCACAGCGTGCATAATGTAGACGTCATGTCCTCAGCATCAAACTGCTTTGCTGTAAAGATCTAGTCTATGGGTCTATATTACTTACTAAGAAAGATACAGCCTCAGCCAATTTGCCTTTAGCATCTGGCAAATGGGGAGATGAGCAAACAAAATAGCAACAAAGCCACCAAAATGCTGTAAAATAAATTGAAAAAGAAAGAAAATGTCATCTCCAAAGTGCCATTTACTATGAGCTGTTTTTTTACTCTCTGCGCCAGCGGTAGTTTTGCAACTAAGGCGTATGCCTTTCTCAAACAATTATTTGGGGTATTATAAAAAGCACTGTTATTGTTGCTGTTAATAATAATTATTGTTTGGGTTGTTGTTAAACTCTTTGAACTGTCTGCCAAGCCTGCTTAGTGGGGGAAAAAAAAAAAGCATCGTGAAGGAGCAGGTTTTTTGAACTGATCTCTGGAGCTCTGATTTGTTGGTGAACATATCTTGCCATCTAAACTGACTGAAAAATGAGCTCTCGTTCTGTGCAAAGCATGATCTTAATGCATGAAGATACTTTACTGTATTAGTGACCCTGAACAACAAAGGACAAGGAAATTAAGCTTTATTGGACGTGAAAACTTAAGCCTTTGTGGGATTGTGAAAATATATGTGGAAAAAAATACATACAGTTTACGCTTTAATATTGCCAGAAGTGTGTGACATATGCACAACTTGTTGGTGTAGGGCCTTTCTGAAATGGTGAGCATTGGTAAATAGGGCTATAGTTTTTCAGCAGTAAAAGAAAATTTCCCTGCCACCGAGGCCAGCCTGCATGGAATGTGCTGTATTTATGCCTGCAGGTTCACTTAGATTTAGATCAAGGTGGCAATGTCTGACAGCCTACCAGAAATGGCTCCAGGAGCTCTCAGGAAGCGTTTGGGAATGAGTTAGCCAGCATGGGCCAAAAGCTGGGGACAGAGAATAGATAGTCACACTGCAATGCCTGGGACCTGTCCCAAACATTGTTTGATCCACTAGTATTGTCATAATCTAAGCAGCTGGCTGCCTCTTCAATTAAGTGAAATAATGTCTATCATCTTCCAGATTTTACTATACATAAAACCCTAATGGAAAGATGTGTAAACGCATAAACAGATACAAAGGTGCAGCAGAATTTACTGAAGTGCTCAAATCCCGTACTCAAAAGATGTTAAAGAAAGCCCCACAGAGGTAATTACAAGCCTAATTTAAGTCTGGTAGGAGCTGGAGGTCTAAATAACTTGTAGTTCCAGACCTTATCTCCTGAGTCAGTTGTCAACATACTTTTGAAGAACCTTCCTCAAGCACTAGTTAACAGCGAAGGGAAGGACAGATGCTACATGTCTATATGTGTGTAGGTCCCAATACATACTTAAAAACTTGACCCTAAATGACATATATACCTGAGAGCGTAATGAGACAGCTTAATGAGAGGGCTTGGTGACACTAAGCCCTGAGGCATACTTCACCCCACAGACAGAAATAGTCACGATTTCTGAAATGTCTGCTACATTCATTGAGCAGGTGGAGTTGGTTGGGTTTTGATGAGAAAGCAAATTTGTAAGCAACGCATGATGTTGCATTCTGGGAGGTGTTTTGCAATTTATGCCAGTGGCTTCTTAATCTCCAGATTTCTGCCCTCTTTTTACACTCTGTAGGCATCCAAAACAAAGAAAAAAATACAGAAAACAAATCCATAACTAAATAGCAGCACACATTTGGCCCTACTCACCCACTATATTTATGCAAGAAGAAATTAATTTTTTAAGCTTGGCTTTACTTACTGCGAGGTGAATCTTTTAAAACACGTGATGAACACGAGAAATTTTTCAATGAAAAGGACTTTTAACAGATTAGCTCGCTAGGTCTTGAACCAGGGTCTCGGTCCTGTGAAAGCGCTTCACGCTGGTGGGCCGCTGTAAGGAAGACCCAACACTGGTGCAATTGTTTAGCCACTTCCCTACTTTACTTGCAGCTGGTCTCACAGGCTACAACAACAATGCGATCTAGAGTAAAAGGTGCTGCTGGAGAATTTCTACTCTCTAGAGTTTCCCAGCTTTCGGAGCTTGCAGGTGAGGCCCTAGGGCACATCCAGCCCTGAGCTCAGCATGGTGCTGGAGCTCTCCCATCTGGCATGGGGAGCACCGGGGCATCCACGGGGAGGCTGTGCCTGACCCCGTGCTGATGTAGCCAGCTGACGGAGCCAGAGCTGCCCTAAGGCTCGGTGTCACACAGGCCAGGCACCGCTGACACCGCCAGCCGGGATCTCCACCGCACACACTTCATGACGTGGCGGATCTTCCCACGCACACGTGCGCAAGAGAGATGGAAAAGCGGTGCTGAGGCTCTGCTCCAATTTACATCTGAAGACTGCAGGCTCTGGAACCGGGCCGCTATAAATTATATAGATGCCCTAGATGATTAGCAGCTTGAGGAATTAACTGGAAAAGGATGCGATCTCATGCCTGAAGAAATGTAACCGTTGGAGAAGACTCTCCGCAGGTTTGGAGCATGATGAAGTTTGTGGGAAAGTGAGGCCTTAAGGTCAGAAACATAGCCCAGATCCTCCCTCAGTTTTAATTGCAATGGAACAATGCTGATTCATGTGAATTTATTTCTGATTCTAGAAATGCAACATTTTCAAAATTGGCTGCAAGGTCATATTTTTCACCAAACTGACAGTTGCATGAGGAATAGGCCAAGCTATGCACTTGCGGGCCAAGCAAACCAAATCCAGCATGTACATAGGGAATTTAACAGAGGGCTTCACTCTACAGATCTGTTTTGAAGCTGAGAGTTGTCCTGAATATTTCTGGAAGAAACGGTCTCTGAGACTGTGTCAGCTTCCACACACAAAAAGAAAAAATGCCTCAGCAAAAAAAAAAAAAAATACAAACAACACTGCAGCGCTTGATCAGTCTGCTCTTTGGTCATTGACAGGGACAAAAAGCACCAGGGAGAGAAGAGACAGCCTTCGCTGATGCAGTCTCTTCTGAAAAGCTGCTGCTGCGGCTGTTTCAGATGCCAGGGCTGTGGCTGCGGCTGCGGCTGCTGGTGACAGTGAAGGTGACTGAGGAGGGACTAAAAATATGAATGCCCGGGGGAACGCACTAAGCACTTGCCCTGCCTGTCGCTCCAGGGGAGCTAACATCAGTACTAATTGATCCAAACGCTGGCGCTGAAAGTGAAGGAGAGCGAGAGCTGGACCGGGTGAGGCAAAGCATCTGGTCAGAGCCTGCTAAAAACAGCTGAACTTTTGCTTTGGGGGTGAAACATAGATTTAGGCTGGGGGCAGGGATCATGATGGAAGTGGAAATAGGGGTTGAGGAACGAAGGAGGAAGGGTGGAGGGACAGCTGTGGGCTAAACCACAGAAATGGCCCGCAGGGACAGAGACTTGCTGGCCAGGTTGTATGTGCAGGGGAGATCCATATAGCCATTCCCCTTTCTTAGAAGGGTGGGAGTTTCACTTTCTTAGGGGAGAAGGAAAAGGCACAATGTTCCCCCAGGCTCACTCCATGGATAGAGGTACCCATGCAGGCAGACAATATGAAAAAGGACCAGATCTGAAGAGGCATTTCCAGATGAGAGGTGCTGGATGTTAGCTGCCTTACCAAGGAACCACTGCAATACAGCAATTTAATGTGCATTTGCCCTCCTACTCCCAGAGAAATCAAGCCTGAGGCTTCTTTCCCAAGACAGCATCAATTCCCAACAGATGTTTAAGTCATTTTTAAAAAATTCCGCAGATGGAGACTTCATTTACCTGCACATTCCAGTATTTCACTACTCTTGGAGCAGATCAGAGCTTTTCTAATATCTAATCTGAACATCCTAGCTACAGTTAAGGCCAGTATTTTTCATTCAATCAGGAAATAGTGATTTGAACAATTTTAAAATAAATGGATTCTCCTATTCTTCTTCTTCGGCGTCTTCATATTTGGAATAAGCTTTCCTTCTGACATGGCTTGCCAGGCTGATTACAGTGAAAGTCCTGACAGAACAGCTTTCATGCAGCTATACTTCAAGAAGAAAGAGAAAAAGCACAAGGAGTATATCGTCAGCAAGAATGCATATGGTATCTAAATGGACAACCATCTTCTGCTCTTTCTTCCTGGACTTGCTGAAGGCTCATCCTCTAGGTATTAGAAGAGCAGGGCCAATTTACCAAGTCTAACAAAAGGACTGTGTAGAGAACTGTGAAGACTTGCTTACGGTAAGGCAAAAATGCTGTAAGCATCGTGTTTACCACAAAGTCAATCAGCAGTGACACAGACCTCCAGCTTCACTTAGCGTTTTGTGTCCAGACTGCTGAGAGTACAGAAGTGGAAAAACTGCAGCCACCAAAAGAGCCCCAGTGAAGACAGAGACCCTTAGGAATAAAAAATACCCCGCTCTGCATGTAGCAGTAAGTGCTGCCTCAATGCAGAGTTAGCACTTGCTCAGTCAAACCTGGCTCAGTGGAAGCTCTCACTTTGTGGCAGTGAAGGTGGAAGAAGCTGACTTTCTCATGGAGCAGCGAATAAACCATGGAGTGCTGATTCGATCCAAATTCAAGCTGGCTGGCCCATAGGATTGGGAAATTCATCGCAAGCAGCCAATACTTCGCAGGAGCTTCCAAGACAAGGAAAGGGGGTTTTGAGTCAATGAACTCAAACCTGTTTTAGAAATAGGTTATATTTCCATCACAGAAACCCTTTTTGGGAAGGGCAGAGGAAAGAAAAAACAGAAACAATACTCTCAAAAATGATACAACAGTGAGATGCAGCTGCCTAAGTAATGCATGGAGGATGAATTAGCATCTAATAAATACCATTGATAAATTCTTCAGGCATATCATTAAAGATAAGACAGAGTTCTTTGCATACCATTAATGGTGGACAAAATTTCAAATCAGGAACTGCTTCATCAAAGGCATAACAGGTAGATAGATTTTCATATAATGAATGCATTTCTATTCATTAAATTCTGCAAGTAGAGAAATAATGAGTAGTGGAAGTGCTCGTTACCAGATACTGATATTTATAGAAAACCACCACATTGTGGGAAAAAAATATAACCCAAATCAATATTTATGATGGAATATTTTCCTATAAATGGAGAAAACTTTGCTTTTCTATCATGAGATCTTTGTTTCATTATCCACTTCTGCATTTTAATCAACAGTAATGCACTATGTTTTTTAACAACCAAGTAACAAAAAATGCTCCACTCATTATTCCTTTGAGGAATTCACTCCCTTGTTGGATAACTGCAGTTCCCAGTACAGCACATGTACACTCTGTCCTGTATTTACTCTTTGCTTTGGTGTTCATGAAAATGCTTTTTAGTTCATCCAAAAAAAAAAAAAAAAGCAGCTGTGACATTAATAAATGGAGCCTAGAGAGAAATATTTTCAGGCAGAAAAAAGGCTTTGACCAGATCAGGCTTCAATTTTTTACTATGCTTTTCCTGGAAAAAATGTGATTGAAAGTGACCTTTAGGTAACTATTATCATCCAAAGTGAAAACAAGATTATTCAATTAATACTTTATATAGTACAAAAATGTTGGGCCATATCATGGGATTTAAAAGCTTATATTCAATACACACAGATTTAATATTCATGCGAGTAAATCCTGTGGGTGCACAGTAAAACACAAACCATGGTATTTAATGAGATTCCCTATCTGAAAAATGTGGTTATGGCTAAACCCCTTCTCCTTTACAAGAAATCTAATATTTGATTTAGGTTAATGATGCCTCTTCTCAAATTAATCTTGTGTCTTTAATTATTCAAATCTTCAGCATTACTGAAACCATTCTAATTATTCCCATTGCTCAGTGGTATTAGCAAAAATTATGCTTAAATTTAAAATCACTTTAATGGGGGCCATATTATTCTCACGCTCATTTGACTATTTCAAATTTCACCTCTGAGACAAAAAAGGTTGACTGCAGCCAACATCTCCTTTATTAAAATTATCATCTTTGCATTTTTAACAGTAACTTAGTAAGAAGCAAAGTAGACCACTCTTATTGGATTCTGCCCCCACCTTCAACCAGTAAATCCCACCCCTCATATTATGTCTTCATTTATGCTTTTTAAAATTTGATGGTACTAATATTCTTTTATGATCTGTTCAGTTTATCAGTTGGCAAGGTTTTATGTACCTTTTCCGGTGAATTGCCACTGAGAAATGAAGACTGCTGTTTATTTCAGGTAAATAAAATAGCATGTGAGACTGCAATATTGAATGATATTTGTTTCCACTGTTATTTCAAGATGTCAGAATATACTATGTAAATATAAGTTCTAAATGTGGTAGAAGGAGACTCGGAAGGAGAAGAAAGGAAAATATTTTAGAAAAGTTCTATAGCTTTATACTTAATGTATTCATATTTATCATCTGAAGAGTGCTTGAATTGTAAGACATGGAATCTCCTTTTAGCATGTTTCATTTTATTTAGTATTTTTGTCTCATTTGGGGACCTACCACTGTTTTCAAAAGTCAGGTTCTGTTCCGATTTCCTTTGTATTTTGGAAGTTACAGCTAAGGACTCTCGGTACTGAGTCATCCAAAACTTGATTCTGATCACAGTCAGGCTGAAGACCTTCCTATGCAGAAGATATCAGTCAGCACCATGGCACTATTCTGGCACTCCAAGACAGACATCCATACCTCTAGGACTTATTTCCTGGGATGAGGATGGGCCTGACTGTTTATAGGCGAAATATTTATCCGTGCAATAAAAAACTAAGTAGTTTCTTCATGAAAGCAGAAGATAAAATGGAAAGTCCTCTTGACCAGTGTGGAGTCCATGGCTCCCATTCAAGGTGATAGATTCAAAAGCCAAGCAGGTTTACTGTGGCCAGCCTGGACTTGCCAACACAGGTAATACGCTTACACGTTGCCTATCTTTCTGAGAACATGATATACCGCTGTGTATTGTTTTAAATACAAGCGTGCATGCCTTGCATCTCAGGCCACAAGTTAGATACCAGCACCTTGGGAGGATGTGAACGGATGGTTATCACCGCCTGCAAAGTAGGAACTGGAAAAGGAATATGTCTGTGGGTTGGCCATTACCCAGCCACAGATTCCTCCCCACTTTGTCTCTTTCCCATTTCCTCACTGATTGCTCCTTGGACAACATCCACTCTTCAGTCTCCGACACGCTTAACTCACATTTTAAGACAGGCTAGTGAAACCATTTCAACCCCTCTAATCATGTGCCCTGTTAATGTCAAGCTGAACAGAAAGAACATGGAGTTTTCCTTCCCCTGCGTTCACTCTCCAGAGAGGAGCCCTAGTGAGAGTCTCAGTTGGCATCATTATGATTGAATTTTCAGTAATTGCATCATTATGTGCATTTCCACAGTATGTGGTATTCTGCAAATGAATTAGAAACATATAAGGGTTCAACAAAAGGAGCAATACCCTCCTCTATATGCCTCATCATAACCTCTTTCTTAAATAGATTAAATCCTTTCTTAAACAGATCAAATCAAGATAATAACTTTCTTGGGGAGCATTGCCTAGAATTATCAGATTTCTCAGGGGAAGATACTGATAATTAAATATACCAGGGCTGGACCTCTATCTGACATTCACAGATACTAGTTCTGTAGCTGAAATCCACTGAATCAGGATAAGTCAGCAGGTTTCTCACCTACATCAACCCATTTTTAAAAATATTTCATTTGTCTGGAGCTTTGCTGGAAGGCCCTTTTGTTTTGCATTGTTTGTTTGTTTGTTTTGAAGATAAAACATACCTTGTTGACATGAAAAAGTTCCCAGTGCTGAATTTGTTTATTAATCACACATTAAACATTGCCTGGCATATGAGAGTTTAGAAAACATGCAGTGCTGATGTGAATGAGTAAAGGGTAGTGCTCAGAACCCACTTGGGACCGTCAAACAAAAATACCATCAGTGCAGCTGAAATAGCAGTGCTGCTGCCGTAAAGCTAATCATATCGTCTGACGGTTGGACCCAAAATGTTTGGAAGAACCCAAAAGATCAGACATGAGCCCTCTCCTGGATTGTTGTCACCTCAGAGTTGGCTACAACCTGCTTATTGATCCCTGGATCTCTAACAACATGGTAACGCCTGATCCGATATGCGCTTAAAACTACCTTTCAGACAGTTCTTAAATGCGGACTATTGATTTGATAGACTATAATTATAAACAGGCCTCCCTGTCTTGTCGATGTATATGCGTGGGCTCCTCAGAGAATTACTGATCCTTTAAACTCTAATAGATCTTGCATGCTTATGAACTCTTTCAAATATACACTATTAACCTGTATGTCTGCACTTTGTATATGTGAATTATTCTTAGGAAACCTTTAAAACATTAATTATTGACACCTAAATACATCACTGTAGAACCCCTGGAGATCTCAGCCTCTTCTGTCAGAACAGCTGCCTTGAATGCGCACTGAGAGACTCTTGTCTAGGTCTCATGTTTCCATTTTTCAGCAGAAATCTCAAGCATAAGACAACTCCTATCTACTCAAGATTTGTGTTCTCTCAGTGTTTTAATGCACTGTCACATACAAGTGTTTGGTGGAGCTCAGCACACTAAAAATAACCCAGACATGATCACGGGGAATCACACACTACCAGCTTTTCCTTTCCATACAAATGACTGATTTGAGTCACAGATTAAAAAAAAAAAAAAGTACAGTGGGCCTAATAAAAGTAGAAAATGATGCGACGGTTATCTACACACATGGGCTAACAACAAGCATTCAAACCTATGGTCACATTCCCCAGCAGGGAGGACTTAGGTAGGGCTTATCCCTTCAGGGCCCCATGTGGACTCTGCCGTGCAGGCTGCCTTGGTTGCTTATCCCCACAGCTGGCTCGGTCAGGTCAGTCCTTGCTAAGCGGTTCACCCAAAGTATAGGTTTTGGTGCAGAAGGTTAAAAAAGCGAGACTTCTCTAAAAACTATACTTAAAAAAATTACTATTATTCTACGGATTGGAAACATTAGGTCTTTTTGTTTCTGGTTCTTTCAGGACTTTTTTGGTCCAAATTTTCTTCAAGAGAATGTTACTGGAGCCCAGTAATTTCAGCAGCAGCCCATAAACCAGTTCTTTACGAGTCATTTCTTATGTATCCAAATTCAATGCCAGTTTCAGAAAGACTCAGTACTTCACACAAAACCCCTGAGCATTAGGTTCCATTTGAATTCCCTTGTCAATATGGATTTTCAGTGGAAAAAAAACACACCACCTTTCCTGAAATTCACGTTTTGAAAAAATGTCAACCCTGACAGCTTTTTGTTTAAGGAAAAAAACAAAATAAAATCTTTCAATAATGTCTATGTTTGTTAAACAAAATGTTTCACTTTTTGCTTCAAAATGACTTTTTCAGAAATTAAAACTGTTTTTATGTGAAAGGCCATTAAAAACACAGAAGTACTGCATGATTAGTTTCTGAATGAAATAGTTTCAATATTTATGAAACTTATTGTGTCAAGCCAAAAATTTTTATGATCTTATTTCATGGGAAAATTCAAATTTGTTTTGCTCTGGTTTTGGACATTTTCCCTCTCTAATGAAAAGTATATGTTAGCTATTGCTAACGTTTTTGGTAGTACAACACAAATGTACTTACCAACATGCAAAACACACTTCATCCAGTGAAGCGTATAGCAGGAGTAGACTGCATTTTTTTCTCTCAGCCCCACCTCCACAAATGGGTACAACCACACTGACTATGGCTATTCCCTAATTTTTGCGTACATGATCCTCATTTTAATGAAGATCCATCTTAATGAAGAAGGCCTCCTCCATCCAGCTTCACGAATGTGAAGATTAGTCACCTCAGAACTGGGTCCATGAGGACAGCAGGCTGAACAGCTGTCCTGGTTTCGGCGGGGATAGAGTTAACTGTCTCCCTAGCAGCTGGTACAGCGCTGGGTTTTGGGGTTAGTAGGA
>JAVKLA010000062.1:3841982-3867083 GCA_034782735.1 Sagittarius serpentarius | reverse complement strand
GTCACTTTATTGTTGTTATTAGTGTCATTGCTAGTTTCTTCCTTTCTGTTCTATTAAACTGTTCTTACCTCAACCCAGGAGCTTTACTTTATTTTCCGATTCTCTCCCCCATCCCACTGGGTGGGGGGGAAGTGAGTGAGCGGCTGCATGGGGCTGAGTTGCCGGTGGGGGTTAAACCACGACAACAGCATTTTGAGAGCTACCTAACCCATGAAACACAAAACACTCCTCCTGTCCGTGCAACACATGTCCTTTACTCAGCCATGCCCAGGGGCGACTCTCTGAACTAATACACGCTGTCCTGACCTCTCACTTGAGACTGAAGGACGAAGCTCTTCCTTTCAAAAATGTAATATTGTGCAAAACAAAGTGCAGGAGGAAGCAAAGCTCACTTTGCATTAAGCAGCTGTCAGTGCCCTCACTCAGAACATGACAGCCCTGTGCCTGTTGCTCCCTTTGCTGCCTGAAGAATTTCAGAATCTCTGAGGAGAACACTTTAAACACCATGCCAACACCTTGCCAGTCCTTCCTAAGAGAGGGCTCTACTCGCTTGAAATTTCCCCAGCAGCTCTTTCACCTTGCGCTGGCCTCAGAGATTCACTGGGCAAGCTGTGGTAAGTGGTCTCCTTTGGGAGGACTTGTGCCTCTACTCTAATTACTTTGTCTACGGAGTAGTTGTTGTAAAGTGCATAAACTGTTCTTGGATTAGGGACTGAGGTTAGGTCTCCCACCTCCCACATGAGAGTCCTGCTCCTTAGGCCACTGCAAGAGCTTCACCCTCTGGTTCAGTGATCTAGATAACCCCCCCCCCCGCCAAGTGGAGAGACAAGAAGAAAGTGGCCGCCACTAAGCAGCCAGTGACACCTGACGATGCTGGTTAGCCCACTGCCTGGAGAAAGCTATGTCCCTCCCTTTAGGAGGAGGAGGACTTGCCCCATCTCTCACAGAACCTCTTTGATGCTAGGGAACCCACTTAATATTTTATAAAACGCAACTGTTCTGTATAAAAAGGCCTTGTTTTGAAGGAAAGCAGGAGCTGCATTTCATGTAGGTCTGAATCTAGGAGGTACACCTGGAAAACAAACACAAACCAAGTCCTCCTGTGATACACACAGGAGATCTTGATGTCCTTTCAGATACACATAAAAGTCCATTAGAGCCTTCATGTCAAAAAAATAAAGCATCCAAGTATCTTCGTGCTAAAGCAACATTCAAGCAGAAGACTTTGGATTGCAGTTTTAGAGGCATCTAAATCTTCTGTACACTTGTTCACATAGTTCAGTGTGCCTTTGCTCTCAGAGAAAAAGTCTACGTAAGAGAAAAGTTGTATAAATAGTTGTTCCCATATTCACTCCTTTCATGGAGAATTTAAGCCACAACTTAATCATATTCACTCATTTGGGACTGGTCAGTCCTGTAGCATTTGCAAGTAATTTAAGAGTTCTCCCCTGGTGTCTCAAGACTTTTAAACACATTTAACTGAAAAAAAATTTCTTATCCCTCTTATCTCTTATTAAATGTGGGAGACCTGGGGCATTTTAGATCTTCCCAGTAAACATAACCCATTTCATTCAGATGGCAAAGCAGTATTATTTAAGCATTTGTTATGTCACTTTAGATATGCACAGCATTTTACAGAGACTAAGGAAACATTACCCTCTTCAAATAGTGTGAAGTCCAGGAATGCTGCTCCCTGGATGTGCTCCCATATGAATAGCCCTTACTGAGGTCCAATCAACCTCAAGATGAGCAGAATGGCAACCGCCCAAAATAGTTACCTAAAGCTGAGAAGCCGCCTTTTATTGTGTGGCCTTTTTTAAGCTTTTCCAACCTGGGATTGAATTCCCTCCTGCAGACAGGGAAGAGGACACCTGGAATCCTCTCTGGTCTGGAGAATCAAACGAAGGAACACGGGCTGAAAAATTTCCCCAGGGATCTTCTAAGCTCCCACCCCTCCTGCCATTGTCAGCATGGCTGAGACACGCTCCGGGGGGGCCCTCTGCCATTACAGCTCCTGAAGGTCAGGCACACGTGAATGAAATACTGCATTTTGCCCAGTTTCCTGTGCCAGGCACCAAGCAGCCAGCAAGGCATCATTCACCTCTGGCAGGGGCCTGGCCATCTAATGGGGCCACGCACACCCCCAAAAAGACATCCCTCCAGGACTGCCTGCAACCTTGGGACTCAGCACCTTCTTTTCACCAGGTGATCCAAAGCCCCGTCGTGAGAGCCAAAACCCCAAGCTCTGAACATTGTTTAGGGAAAAATATTACGGAGTCTGGGTGAGAACAATCAGAAGGTGCTCCTACCAAGCCAGTACCCAGCACACCCTTACAGCTTGCTATGCCAAAAGCTGCATTTTGTCCTCTATCACTCGTTCATCTCACCTCATTCTGTGGAGGAAGCGTCACAGCAGATTTCTGTGTGAGACACTGTCTCAAAAGAGAGAGAAGACAAGTCTGCATTAGAGCTCTTCATTTGTAACTTGGTAGTGGAAAAACATGGCGGGGGGTAAGTTATTATTCCCATGTAGAGAAAAAAAAACTGGAGAGAGATGTCCCAGGACCAAAGACTGCAGTTTGTGGTGAGGTGCTGGCAATGCAGCTCCACCTTCAGCAGCACGACAAGTCTGTGCCAGTACCAGCAACGGGGAACTTGTGGGCAAGTCTAGTCCAATGCACTGGTGACTTAGAGGGTCCTGGGGAGAAAGGAGCTACGGCTTCTCTAGCTATCCCCACAGCAAATGACATCTGGAAACTGATGGGAAAGACTAGGAAGCAAGGGGAAAAAAGCAGAAAGAAGAGAGCTTGCAGGAGGCTCGGGCAGCATGTTCACAAAGTGCTGGGCAGACAGTTACATGCCATCGTACATGGGATCCCAAGTCACTACTACAGCTAACTACCATTTTAACTCAAATGCCTCTGAATGCTTAACTACTTCCCTGTTATTTTTCAGCAGACAGCAGTGTTCTGTAAATCGTTAATTGTGTATGTAAGTAATAATGATCTACCTGTAGGGCATTTCCTGGGGATTAATGCCCAGCTGGGAAGAATCTGATGGCCTGAGGTGCAGCCAGAGGCTATTAAACACACTTGATCACTTAACCACTCAAATGCTGCCGAGCATACGCTCTCCGTGATCAGATGCTTCCCCCTCTACCAGACAAATCGTTCTGAGTCAACAAAGAGTTGGGGCTGGTGCTTTAAAGAAATGCTACTGCATCTCCCACAGCAGCACTGAAGCTGTGACAGAGCAGAATAAAGATCTACTGAAAATGCCCTGTGCCATACTCATTATTGCTGTTATAAAATTAAAATGCTGGGCAGGGGAATAAGTATAGTAGGGCACAGTTACACTGTGGTAAATAGGGAATAACACCATTAAAGACAACACAGTTTCACTACACTGAGATCAGAATGACCCACTGTTGATCTGCTTGGGCGATATATTTTTGTAATTTGTAGTATGTGTGCCTAGCTGTCACAGTCACGGGTCCTGTTGTTCTGGGATCTGTGCCCAGAGTAAAAGCCTGGTCCTTGCCCCAGAGAGTTTGCAGTAGAGTTTTAACAATCCTTTGCTGAACATCTCTAAATAATTAGTTCACTGTAATCTACATTAGCCATTTCAGTTTACCTGAATTATCTTACAGCACTCTACCTAGCTGATAATCATCATTACCTTTTAGAGTAAAATGCAGCCAGCAGTAAGTTTGCTTCATGGAGCTTTGAATGGCTGGAATGTTAAAGAGCTTATTAAAGAACAAATTGCCAACAGAAAATTGTATTCCCCACTATCACTTATCTTAGGGGAAAAAAAAAAAAAACCACTATGAAATAGCAATGCATAAAAAGGGAAGATTTACTTTCCTAATGCCTGAGTTTAGGGGGTGGGGGGCAGAAAAAGGCCATGTAATTAAACTTTTCATGTTCCTACTGGAATATTTAGATCTGAAGTTAGCACAGGAGACAACAAGCTAAATTCTGATCGCAGCTGACATAATTAGAAATCCTCAGCATCGCCACTGAACTTGGTGTAATCACTCTGGATTTGCACAGGCGATAATTGGGTCATAATCTGGTCCCTATATACATGGGTTTCCTATATGACATTTCAGAAAACTTATAAAAGCTTTTTTACAGTAAGATTAAAGACCCTGGGGTACCTCTATTTCATGAGCCAAACCCCAGATTGTTTCCGGGCTCAGAACTTACCTGGCATAAATTCAGCCTCAGAGCAAAAGTCTATAGCCATGTTATAAACTCAGTAACATGACAGGGAACTTAAGGGTGGACAGTGTTGTTGCCATTACAAGCAAAGAGAAGGGAAACTGCAGGGTTTGCTATGGAATTATTTTAATCATTTTTCAAAAGGACACTGCTTTAAACTCATTACTTTTTAAATTCTGCCAAATTTTAGCATCTTAATGCCAAAGGCATTCTTGCAAACAAAAAATAATAGTCGGTTCCCGTTTTGCTTTATTTGAGCCTCGGTAGAATTATTATCAATTTTAGGGTCAGGTCTGCCATAACAACTTAATTCTATGTTTACACAGCCAGAGGTAAAGTTCCTGCTGTTTGCTGTGGGGCACCCACGGATCGCAGTTCCTTTGATTTCAGCTAACAATCAAGCTCCTAATTGTAAGGGCCTCGCTGTGACTGTATGCTTTGTAGCCACATACAGAGCTTCAGCCCAGGCCTGGGACTGTATGAAAAGGTCAGAAAGGAAGAAAAGATGTTTGCATTCCTCTGTGCTCTACCTGTGCAGGGACCTGCCAGGTCATCGTCCCTGCATCCACACACTGGACCTGTCCACTGGGCCATGATGAAGATGAGCTCATTGCCTGCCTCGCAAGAACGGTGCCCTCCCTCCTGGAGATGTCGCAGGTGCTGCCATGCAGCAAACTTCCCGAAAGCTTCTGGTTAGGGCAGGAGCCTCTGCGGCCAAGCAGGCTCTCTTTGCTGTGTCCTCAGTACGAGCTATGCCTGATCCATCACCATTTCCTCAGTGTGGGGACTGTGAATGTCCTTATAACTGTTCTTTCTTTCAGGGCTTTTTACCTTCTTGGGGAGATGCAATAAAGTCAGTGAATTACTCTATTTATTTTATTTCAAGAGGATCTTTTTTATCTCCTCAGACTTGTATTATATTTGAGGTAAGCAGCTGCTGCCGAGAGACCTACACTTTGACTCTCTGACCTGGTGTTTACATACTGGAGAAACTGTTAGAGGTTATATAGCCCCAGTCTCTCCTAGTGATTTTGGCCTACAGTATTTCAGACAGTCATTGTTAAAACTTATAAAATCGCAGTTACTGCAATAGCATTGAAAGAGTTAGTAGACTGGAAAATGGAGAGCAGCTATCTCACCCAAAAAGAGAATGAGAACTATTGTGTGGTTTCATTTTGCCAGTTTGTTTTCGGTTTGTGGTTTTTTTTTTCCTTTCTAATTTTCCTAATGAACCTACACCAGCTGTCTGAATACTACAGAGGCTCAAAGAAAATTGCAATTTCCCTACTATATACTGACCTGATACTGTGTTTTAAGTCTAGTCAGTGTGGGAAATGGTAATTGAAATCGCCATAAATTAATTGCTCTGTTTTCAGGCAGTACAGAGAAAAATTAGTACTGGATGTAACAGAATGCAGAGCAACTCATGAAAAAAGGTGCAGGTGTGCGTACTAAGTGACCCCTATCTTTCTCTTTTGTCAGGAGAATGATTCATTAGCAAAGAAAATTTACATTCTTAAATCAGTTCTCATGGCTATACTGTGCTTCACACCAGGCATCTTAGACATAGATCCTGCTGCCACCGATACTTACACATATGCTTAACTTTACTCACAGGAATGGTTCCAAGTGGCTTTAATGGGGATATTCCAGGAAAATACTTTTTCTGCAGAAGAGTATACAACGGTGTATCAGAGCTTGCCAGATGGGGCCCACAATTATAACCCGTGATTTTGATTCACTAAAGCAGGGAAGACAGTTTCAATCTACCTCGCCTTACCTAGAGAAGCCCCGATGACCAAAAAAAGATGCTTACATAGGGAAATGAGAACACAGGGAAATGAGACAGTGTTTCCATTGCTGTCCTCCATATGACGCACAAAAAAATTATATTCTACAGAAAACACGAAGAGTAATTTTTGGGATGTTCTGACCCACCATGCATACTTCAGGCTCTGCTTGCTGTCTGTGGCCACTCCTCACTCTGCCTCAAACCCGCCTGGAAGAAGGCTGTGGCTGTTCACTGTTCCACCGTCTTCTGCCAGGCAGACACTGCAATCTCAAGAGATCTGCCCTGTGATTTCCTTCAGTAAAAGCCAGTGGAAATGCAAGATGAATTCAGATAGAGTAGTAAGCTACATGTACAAATTAACTTGATTCATCATAATAAGGCTGACAGAGAACTGCTAAAATTGGTCTCCTCAAACCAGTAATTAAAGATTTATTCTGTGCGCAAACACACTTATTAAAGTATTATGCAAAGTATCCACATTTTACTGATTATCATGATAGATTACATTACAAATGTTTAGGCTAAAATACCACAGACACAAAGACTGGATTAGTTAATCATATTGCTGGACTTGTATAGATTAATCTCCTGCCATGGTTTTATTTGGAAGTGTAAGGCTAAATTTCCATATCAAAACTTTTAAGTTTCCAAAGCACAACAATTAGCTGTGAAACACAGAGGACGATCATATCCCTCCCTTTTTCTTTACCCTTTTTTCACATCTGTGTCTGAAAAAAAAAAAAAAAGAAAAAAGTTAAATACTTCATCGATTCAGGAGAAATGTGTAGATTTTCAGGAGAAACATACAGTAGGTTAAGACAAAAGCTTTAATCAGATAAGATCTGAAATAGGACACTCCAGGTCAGAGGGATGTCTTGAATAAATAAATGGTTGAATAAATTTTAGTAATGGAGAAGAGGTAGAGGGAAGAAATTAAATAAGAGAGAAGACAGAGAACTATTTAAAAACTCCTTATTTTAGCCCTGACTTTACTGTTACAAAGTAACCCCACCAGCTCCTACCCAGGGTGGATGGACTCGTCATTTTGTTGTTGGCTTCCATTCCTGGGATGGTACAGAATGGTCCTCCTCATCTGCAGGACCATGGAGGGGCTGGGGGTTGTTACTCACTGTCACTCTCACAAACTATCCCCAAAACTAGGGGTGTGTCAGTGCCGCCCAGCTGTGTATCAGCTTCTTGGGCTGGATATTTGAAGAACATGCTTGGTTTAGGCCATCCTCGGTTGGTTCTCCCACCTTGCACTGTTTGGGATGCGTGGGAGGAAACAGGGCCAGGTGAGCAGCTTTGCTCACTCAGGGTAGCCAAAGACACACGGTGCCTTCTTGGGGCTCTCTCCGTGCAAGATGAGGCCTCGAGCTAAAGTGAAAACAGACCTCATATTCAATTACGTGATCTTGGTGCAAAAGCAGAGAGGAATTTACTAGGCTGTGCACAAATTACATATTTGCATTCAGCTGAGTAACGTCCATAGGGGTCTTGGATCTGGCAGTGAACGGCGAACAGTGTTTTCTTAGCCTGCAGCGATCTCTCTGCCTAATGTTTTGCGGCATTTCCTCTGAAATGCTAACAATTAATATCCAGGGTTTTTTTCTTTTTGCTAGCACTTCTGAATCTGTGAAATATATGAAACATGAGCCATGAATCCATTCAACAAAACAGAAACGCATGCTGTTTCTTGTTTTTGTCAGCACTCTGATCACTTATTAGGATTTAACACAACTGATAATCGCAGGTTGCATTTCTTAAGATGGTAACTTTTACACTACAGTCTGCAAGCACTTTTCTGGTAACCTTCCTTAAAACGCTGTACAAATGCAGTGGGGAAAGCTTTTTGTGTCTGTTCTTTTAGTCTAAACTGTTTCTCCTTTATTATATATCCCTTTTCCTTCTGCATTCCTTTTACAACCACTACTTTCCAGAATAGTAGAGTTTTTAAAACTTGAGGGTTTTGTTTGTTTATTTGGGTTTTTTTTACCCTGTTTCTAATAGATCATCATTTCTTTCCTGGACTGAAATAAAATATATGGAGATTGAGAGGTGTCATTCTGCAGCTCACAGGTATAAGTCAGCAATTAAAGCACACCAGTTCTAAAGCAGAGTAAATTATATGAGAGATAAGCACATAAAAGGCAGGAGAAGGCTTCTTTTCAGAAAGAGTTACACCTATTTAGGTACCAAATAAAGCAGCACATTTGCAGAAAAGAAAACACGTTTGATGCAATTTTCTTCTGAGGACCATACCAGACAAAATTGCTGCACAGATTCTTTAGAGCTGGTTTTAGAGTTTTGTTAATGCCACTTGTATTTCATTTCCTGCTAATTAAAAATTGTATCATATATTGAATTCATACTAGTAGCACACGGAACAATAATAAAAAGTAACTAAATTCCATCAAGGAGATAAATGAGAACTTCTAGTCTGGATCATATCACAACTTCCAAAATTTGCTTTGTATAGATTAGGGAAGGTATTGTTGTTGGCTTGGGTTTTGGAACAGGTGGAGTGTTTCGATTTTTTTTTTCAGAAAGGCTGATTTTGCATTTAAATGGGAACCACTTCAAACTACCAAACATTTCAGTGCAAGCTGCATTGTCTTCTGAAAAGCATTTCATGCCTTATATTTTGAAAAACTCTATTTGAGATGTTTACTACCAGGTACTGCCCCTAAAGCCAGCCAGCAACAGAGGCAGTACAAAAAAGGATGGAGTCCTGAGAAAATGCACGTTCTTAGTCTCTTTGCCTGCTTAATTTGCTCAGCTGTGGCTGAACTTGCTCTACACACACACAAACCTGGGCAAGTACAAGCCAGGTCAATCCCAAAAGCTGAACGCCCACTTTAGCAGAGTGCTCTGCTCAAACTAATGTGCCCTGTCGTGGATCTATGGTCTCAGCAGAAAATGACAGCTAGGTCTGCAGGCATCTTGTGGTAGATGAATGATGTTACTGAAATTCAGTAATTTACCAGAAAAATGAAATGGAAATACTTCATACTGCTATTCAACCCTCAGCCCTTCATCAATTTGGTATTTTAGCTTTAAAAATGCCTAATGAAGGAAAAGATTCGGGAAACAGTGAATCATTACCCCTGCTCTGCTGGTAGGGCCTTAGAAGAAGTATCATTGACTGTACCTTAATAAAGCAAGAGCAAAATAATTTTCAATCCTTCCAAAGCTATTAAGAATACATGTTAGTACTTATGCAATTCTTATTATTTAGATTTAGCACTGTAGTAGCACCTGGTGACATTAAAGGTCAGAATCCCAAAGAGCTCTGCATTCTAACAAATACCTTGCTGGAGACAGTCCTTTCCTCGAGTGGCAGTCTAAGTATAGATCAACAAGAAAAGAGCACAAGGGGAAAAGCGACATTGAAGGGACTTGTCCATGCTCACAGAAGTTAGGAGGCCTATGGCAGAACCAAGAAACTCTCAGGTCTCCAGGCTGTTGATGCTGTACCTTTTTAAAATTCATCAAATACCGTTTTGTATATTCTTTATAACCTTCTGGATTTGCCTCAAGCTCTAAAGAAAAAGCCTTGCAAATAAGAGGGTTAAAGCCGATGGAGTCTCACTGTACACACGGCTCCATCAGCTCCTACTGTTTCCATGGACACACTAGTTAACCCCTTGACTTTTTCTTGATGGTGTCTTAGAAGGTTATTTCAGAGGAAACTGGAAAGGTGACAGGGGAGGAAAGTTGGTACTAGAGAAGTACAGGTTCTGTGAAATCCAGTGGAGACTACTGATTTTCTATGAGGTATTTATGCTCCCAAGAAATAGAATTTCTTTTATCTGTTCTAAATATTTTCATCATTTACCTTTCGTCTTTTATTTTATTCTACCAAAGTATTTGATATGAGTGTTTGAGCTCTCAATTAGCTGTGTTAAAATGAGAGATTATCTTGTCATCTCATTTTTAATCTCTCTTGATTCTGTAAATTGCAAAGGCAAAAGAAGTATTACCTGAAGTAAGCTCCCGGCAGTGGCTGCAGCCTTTTATGGCTCATGTTCACAGCTATACCCAGTCTCTGATTTCTTCACTGTCATCACTTACAGCTTCAAAGGGACAGTTAGTTCGCTTCTGCTCTGTTAAAAAAATCAAAGGAAGTTCATTAAATTATATATACATGTACCTGACAGTTTGTTTTAGATGTCTTACTTTAATACCCAGTGGAAAGTAGCTGGCTTTGGTATAATTAGCGCTTAACATGTTCCAAAAAATAAAAAGGATATGTTTTTATAAAGTTATTTTTTGCATCTGAGACTGAAATGTTGTCTCATTCCCCAAGTGGGGAAAAAAGTGAACCCTTCACATCACTTTGCAAAACAAATAAATTCGCACTAACACCTACTTCATTCCTATAGAGCAAGAGATGGTTTGATTTATGAGACCTTCAATCAATAGCCTTCCAGGACACACAACTCGTTACTATACTTTGAAGAGCCTTTGGGAGTAAAGGGAAAGTGGAAGTAATTGAAGGGTCTCTGTGTTCAAAAATAAATGGAGGGACATCTGCTGAAGACAAAACAACGCTAGCAGCTCCTTTTGAGCCTTTAGTATGAGCAAAGTAAAAAACCTCAGTCTCAGGCAAACCAAACTGCAGTCCTGACTGCCTCAAGTGAATATGGGGTTGGAAATGAAAACATGGCTCAAGTTGTAAACATAAAATATGGGTTTTTTTACAAAAGTGGGGCGAACCACCACCACGGATCTGGACATGTCGACTTACGTTACTCTGATGGTATACCTTTTTCTTAAATCACAGATTTTTCTGGCTACTATAAGCATTCATATCTGATTTAAACTTTTGGAAAAAAAAGTAATAATTTTCTATTAAATATTATAACAGGAATATTTCAGATCCTATTGCCTCACTTCTGCAAAGAAATAATTCATGTCCAGTTCTTGTAGTGGCATCGTAAAACTCTAATATTTGGCCAACTAGTTTCAAATTTAAAATGACACCTCAGAATGATTCATCTCTCAGATAAAAAGTTACTTTTCCTCAAGAAGAAAAATACTTGCGTAGAGGTCAGTATCTAAAATAATTGTGTTTGCACATTAAGATCAAGGACTGAGATTTTAGATATATTTATAGGGAAATAATATCACAACAATGACATCCGGATGTATTGCAATTATTTTTTGTCCGAGATTTTTCCTTCCTTGAGGCACCCACTCTCCCTGTTGGTATTTCTTGCCTATAATATTTGCTTCTCATGGCAGGATGAGGAAACCCTCTGAGGAATCCAGCCTGACCAACGCCCAGTTTAGCAGCTTGTAGGAAAAGAGGAATTAAGAAGACAAGAGTTAGGATTTGAATACATGTCTTAAGAACCAGGACAGTTCACAAATCTAACAAGACGGTGATTTTTTGTTGAGAGTTACACCCCATCAGAAGCAAAAGTAAAAAGTATGGTAGGAAGGCTAAACTTGGAGTGTGGGGACTTTTTATGTTATAAAGACAGATTACAGGAGTTGAAGTACTGCAGGTGATATTATCTGATCGTTTGACAACTGATTTTCTAAGTACTTGAAAATCTGCATTATAATTTACATTATTTTCAGAAATGTTGTGGTTTGTAAGAGTCTGAGAGGGTTAATGGTCTAATCTAGAAGTCTTAAGCAGTTTACTCCCAAGGTACAATACAAAAAACTTAACCTATTTCCTACCTCCAACTGGCAATGTGTATCTCATAACCTATTGATTACTCTGCTCCTTCCCCACCATCCTCCTAATTCCTCTTTATCCATTCTGGCCACATCAGTTCTAGTGAGCCAGCTGGCTAGGGCACAGCCTCAAGCACTGCCCTGCAAATTCCAGTATCATTTTGCTGTTAAGGACACTTCTTGGCACAGCTTTCACGAGTGCTCTCCCGAAACCAGTAACTTTCCCAGACAAAGGATATTACTGGCCCCAAACTGTTTCCAGTAAGCAGTTTGGATGAAACCCCCCTGCTTTAGGGAAAGAGCGTTTGGCAGTGTGATACTGACGACGTCAAAAACGTCCTGGACAAATTTGCTCAGTCGCTGTCTCAAAAAGCCAGAAAAAGAGTGAAGCTGGCAACACTGAACAATGAGATAAGGGAGTCCCAAACAGCTTCTGTGGGCTCCACTCTTTCCCCCAAGGCACCTTCTCTCTGCTGACATTTTTGCCAAAATAAGGAATGATCACAACACGAAAACTTCATTTCACTTGTCAAAACAAGCAGTGTTTTACACTCTGCGCAATGTCTATGTAAATAGTGAATAACAGTGTTCAACAGTCCAATAGCACATCAATACACACCTCTACTTAACAAAAATCAGAAAGCAAAGAGCTTCTCCTTGAACACTTCAAGATGGAAACTTGGGGTTTGTATTGCTTTGTGAGCCGCGATGAGTTGTTGCAAGCAATTCTGTCCTCAGCCAGGGGAACAGGGAGACAGGAAAGGTATTTCTAAGAGTGTCCCCTGACTGTCTATGTTGGAGCTCAGAGACTTTTACACTAGGTCTCTGAAGTCCTGAAAGAGCACTCTAAGCACTGGGAGGTGTACCTTCTCCTCAGCCTGACCTCCAGTTCAACGCAACTTTAGAGCAACGAACTCCCCCACCATTTAGGGCTCTGGGGCGGAGGATCCATAGCAGTGAGCATCCCTTGCCAAGCAGCCAGCAGCAAGGAAGCTCGGGTCTCAGCTTTGTTGGGAATCTCAGCTATTGAGACAGGAAAGTCTAGGTGGTGAAATGAGAGATCGAGTCAACAAAGAGTCACAAAGTCACACTAGATCAGTCACAGCCTCAGCCCCCTCCTTCCTCACAAACACACAACGTCTGGGCACCTGTATAGCTCTTTAGTTGAAATAAGGGTGGTCTAATGCGATAGAGTTTACATGAAACTGAAATATGCCTTAATAGGCTGGTTATGTGTGCTCTAGGGACCTTGGATAATTGGGATTTCCTAAGAAAGCAAGGCAGCAGGATAATTGCATGACTCTTAATGGAACATTGGCCAACAAGAACTGACCTTGACTATTTTTTAATACTCTTTTCAGCTACAGCTGGAAATGATTTCTCTGTGCAGTTTCAAAGTGAAACCAAGTCTATTTGTATTGACTATGAACATTTGTCAACACAAATTTTAGAATGTCTATTTCACCTCTTACAAATCTGAAACATAAGATGAACATTAAAATCTGAAACAACTAACAGTTTGAACAGGGACACGTGAGAGGTTTTGGTTTTTAGTAAATCACGTTATTTACTGATTTATACTCTTAATTTCTTATTATTGGAACTCATTAGTAGTAAGAATACTGTCATTTAACAGTGTTGTTTTCAAATAACAATGGAAACAGTTCTTTAAAATAAGGCAATTTTTTTCCTGCCTACAACCGCAGTCATAGTTATTGCACATAATCAATATTGACCAGTTAAGCAAAAGATTTATTGCGTGATAAATTAACATCCTTACCACAGTAACAGTATTTTGCCTAGTTCCAAAATGCCTGAGTTAATTCATGTCTTTTGGGAAACAACATTTTTTAAATTTACTGTACCTGTTGCTTACAGATCAATAAACATTGCAGTAATGTATATGATTGCTGATTGTGACTGATATAATTTTAACCACTGTGATAAATATGAAATATAGTCACCATAAGAATAATGAAAACGTAATGAAAGGCAGGCAGGCCTGTAATAAAGGAAGGATACTAAATGCCAGAAGAGTATTCCTATTAGATGTCAAAAACTGTGTCATATAAAAAGAGACAAAGTTAAATGCTTTAGCATTACTGTAGTTTCCATTCAGAAAATGAAATGAGATTGCTAACAGCAGCTACTGCTGGAGGGTAGAAGATGGTTAATTCCTTTAAGCTAGCTAACACTGATCTCAGAAGTTCACCTAGGGTCCAGTCTTGTTCCCACTGAAGCCAGTGACAGCAAGATCAAGCTTTGATGAACTTCCTGGTATCACCGTGATGTTTGCTCAGTTCTAAGAAAGCGAATTATCAAAGCCGTAGGAAATTTTAGCCATCTCCAAAGCCTGTGTTTTTCTCATAGCTAGCCTGAGCATGTAGGAATTATTCGCATTACTGCATTGTTAGTTACTACTATGTAAAAAACATTTTCATCAAAATGACATTGTAGTTGTAAATGGGATTTTTGACTAATTGAATTTCCTCAAATAGCTTAGTTTCCATGGAAATGCATTACTTTTAACAAAATAAAAAGTTCTAAAAGCAGAAAAGCTATCTCAAGACATCTCTGCACATCCCAGTTCTCCACTGGCCACAATTCTCAACAGCCACCATGCAGTTCGCTGGCAAGACAGACCGTGGTGTGTGTGGGAAAGAGAGCAGAGAGCCCAGCGTGAGGGGTCAGGCGAGGACCGGGCACCTGAGCCGCTGCAGCAGCAGTTCCCAGGAGATGGTGTGCTGGGTTCCACAGACAAAATCAGTTTTCCAGGACTTGGGTGTGGGCGTTGGTTGTGTTTGCTTGGAGTTGGTTTGGGGTTTTTGCCAAAGCATTGACATTTTCTATGGAAATGCGTTGATCAAAGAAAAGAAATGCAATTTTGTAATTGTAGGTGTAATTTTCTGGTCCCTTTTAGTATTTACCTAACACCACAGTGCTGGGAGGGATTCTCAGGTACTGATTTGGGGTCCACACTACCTCAGGGCTCCAGCAAGAAATCCCTTTGAGTTTAAGGAAGAACATTATTCAAATTTACGACTATCAATCTTCTGCTGGAAGACAGCCCACAAAGTCATTGTTCTGAATGCCAGAATATTTAGGCTATTTTCACTTCCAACTTACCTCTTTAAAGCCATTCAATCCTGGTTTTAAACAGCTTTTCCTGTTCCCTGCTCCTTGCCTTCATCCTGAAGTAGTAACACTAACATCCTCTGCTTAGTGGTTTAAACACCCAAGATCTTTCAAGTCTCCCTAGCAAAGGTTTCTTCATTCCTCTGATCATACCAACAGCTCTTCTCTGTCTTTGTCCCAGTCTGAGTTTATTCCTTGTACATGTTTCTCAGGTAGGACAATGCCCAGACCAGCATATGTTACTAACTCATATTTATCTTGAGATCAACACTACTTCCCATTGCACCTTCCCCTCCAAGATTTCTTTCCAACTCACACGCTCCCTTGCTTACTGCACAAGTTTTCTTACTACCCCCTTAGCAAAAGAAAACCCTTGTTTTCTTTGCATCTGTGTATCATTTAATTTCTATTAAATCATATCTCAGAGTCATGAAGTTCTTCATATGCCACATCTCTCTCCTACGTATGAAAGATGTCCCTGAACTTCACACCATCAACAAATTTCATCACTGACACTTCTTGTGGCAAGGGGATTTCTGAAAAAATTAAAACTCAATTCCACAAAGAACTTTTAAATTACTCCACTCGTAATTCCCTACAAACCTGACAGTTTTTCTATCAATGCAACTTGGTCTCATCTTCTTTTAGCCAGTTCATTTAATGTGTTATAGTTCTTCTGGTAACCTCCATCTTCACCCTCTTAACTCATAATTTCCCACGTGCCACTATACTGAGTGTTCCCCTAAAGTGCAAAAAAGATGCGATCTACCGCATTTTCTTTGTCTAGAATCTCATCAAAAGAAATCTAGCAAGAAAATCTGGCATATCCTCTCCTTGGTAAACCTCAATGGCATTTTTCCATTTACCACTGTGTTACTGTTCCTCCCATTTCTTCCCATTTCCTAAATATGACTGCATGCATTTGTTGCTCCCTAGTCATGTACTCTACCTGTCCTTACTGAACTTGCTGGCTAAAAATGTCTGGTAGCGAACCTGTGATTTGATACAATTTTGTTACCAAATAACTTATCGAATATTTTTTAGGAATATAGAGTTAACCTTTTTTTTCCTTTTTCTGTTGAGTGCTTGGGGGAGAACAGGGTAAATCCATTAGTACGACTACAGTCAAGGTTTTTCCTTCTACAATGGCTTAACCTTTATTTATTATGCATTATTTCTTGGCAAAAGAGGGATTGTTAAAGGATTGTGCTAGACATTGATAAAATCAGATCATATTAACTTGTTCTGCTTTGGGATCTAAGTTTAGAATTAGGGCTGAGACTTGGAACTACTTTAGCTAAAATTGAGTGACTTACAAACTGAGGTAGGAAAACAAAGTGAAAATCCCATGTCACTTTTCAGTAGGTCTGGCAGTTTGAGATTGCAGTGCCTAAAAATATTCCTTGTTTAGTGGCATGCCCTCAATCCTGGAGCTGAGATCTCTTCACCTCCTTTCATGGAATGTCTGGTATAGAGTAGGACAAACATGTTTTTACCAGTAACTTAATGCTGGTGTTTGGTTATTTCTATTTTAGAAAAGTATTTTCAATCCTGATGGATTCAAGAGGTCCTAGAGGCCCTGAACAACTCTCATCTCCTTTGCTTCCTCTGAGACTTATTCTTATTTAGTGCTCCCGCTTATGCTGATCATCTGAACTCCACAAGTCTCACCTCCCTAATTGTCAGAGAAGAACTAACAGAAGTGAAGCTGGTTTGTAAGTTTTGACAATTTCAGTTACATGGCTGTGAGTCCTTCAGCGGGGAAATACAGATTGTTCGCTTTCTGAAAAGCAAAATTGAAATCTATGCTACACCCAGCTCTGCCACTGAAAAGCTGGAGGGCTTTTTTGTTGACTATATTTTCCCTGAGATGTGCATAGCTTTTCCCATCTCAAAGACTCTCCTTTTGTAGGTCAGTCTGTAGTTCCAAAAATACGAGGGCTTTTTACTTTTTGGTAACTTTTTTTTATCACCCATATGAAAGCTCACAATTCTGAACAGATCAAGTGGATCAAAGATGATCTCTGAAAGGAACATCTTGAGAGAGAAGTAGATTTAAGATCTGGTTGGAGAACTCATTCAAAATCCTCCATCCAAAAGCTCTACGGTAATCTGACAAATTCCGTCACAAATCAATAATTCTGATTCTTTTCACAGTCATTAGGTTGGGGTGCAGCGGGCATTTTGCATGGTATTGGTACACTAATTCCAGTTTCTATATCATTACATGTTGCCCTACTCTACCCGTGGTTTCCTGCCAACAGCTTTTTTCTTGATTTCTCTGGTAAAAACATTTTTCCTCTTGTATCGTATGACAGTTTTTCAATGGATATATAAATTTCCTAAGGCCACCTGAAGAGTAAAATATGTACTTTCACATTTTATATATTTTGCTTTCTGTAATACTTTAGTAATCTAGCTCCTTCACTTTATTTATGGGGTTTGTTACATATTCCTAAAATTTGAATAGGATGCAAATACATTAAGTGCATTTTTACCAGGAAAATAAGCAAATTAATAAAATGTTTATGAAGTGTATATTAAGAGGACAAAGAGGATAGGAATTTCCTTGTCACTGTTCCTCTGCCTTTTCCTCAGAAATAGTGAATGGGCAACTCAAGGGAGCAAAATTCTGCTCTCAGCTAGAAGTCTGAAACTCCCTTTGAATTTAATGAGAGTTCCTCACACATACATTAGACCAGAACTTTGGCCACAGAGTTTTAAAATGAAAATTACGTATTTATCTAATCCAGATTTCATTCAGAGTTAAACACTTAAAGGTTTACCTGTACTATAGAGCTGCATCACTGTCTAGCAATATGTTTCTACTTGAAAAAATAATATATATAGTCATATAGCTATTCTACTGTGGATATGCCTTCTTATATCACAGAGAAAGATTGTATTTCCATAAAATCTTTGTAACAGTCTGACTGAATACATTGTATAAGTGTAAGTATCTAAGTTTAACAGGAAAAAGTCATAGCTTTAACTCAATGCTTTTACTGATAAAATCTTATGCTTAAACCACAGTTACAACCATGAATTTTAGGCCAATTTCCCAGAAGTGAGTAAGCTCAACGCTGAACCTCTTACCCAGCTAATTCAGAGTAAGGTCCTGGGCATTTAGGTTATCAGATGCTGGTCTGAACAGACGTCGTTTCTATGAGCAAAGGTAAGGGATTTTGGACTAATAACTTGTGCGGTTGCAGAAATGCATTTTTTTTATCCCCAAATTTATTTGTCATAAAATATTTTTAAAGATGAGATCTAAAAAAATGGATAGTCCTAGTGACTGGCAATGCTGTGCAGAGGCCATACACCCAGGAGATGAGTTAGACCATATCCTTTTTTTATCTTTGCATCAGCTATCCCATGCTCACAGAAAAGCAACCTATTCCCAATCCAGCAGAAATGCAATGATCGTGTACATAAACCTAGCAGAAAAGCATTCATTCCTCTGAAAGTAGTTCCACCAAAATGCATTAATTAGCATTCCTACAGAGTGTCCCATCGCCAAAATCAAGTGATGATATGTATAAAAGCGAGGAAAAGATTTAGCAACACTTTATTCCTCTTTGCAGAAATGACTGCGAAAAATGGTTGTAGTACTGAATATTAGTACTGCAGTATGTCAGCAGGGACATGAAATATCTGAGTCCTGCAGTTTTTTCTGGTATTGAGGGGAAGTATTTTGCGTTTCTAAAAGTTAATGAATTCATTACAGAAAGGAAGTTTGGAAGCAAAAGCTTAAGTCAGTCTACAACCAATCCCAGAAATTTGCATAGAGTAAAGGTGGAAGGAAGCTTATTCTGAAATTGCTTCAAAGAAAAAATAGGTCAGTATTATTTCAAAAACCCTGAGGTCACATTTATTTTAGATAGCTCCACTTTGGTCATACTTGAAAAGGGCAAATAAATATTTAAGGAAAAATATTTCAGAAGCACTTTACAAAGTGCTGCTACTTGAGCCAAATGGAAAAAAAAACCAAACACCACCCAGCAAAAATCAAGGCAGCAGCCACCCTCCCTGGTGTGTTCAGAGACGGATCAATCACAGCGAATGCCCCAAAGATCAATGACTCTTATCTGCGTCAGAATGAAGTTCAGGAATACTCTTTGGGTACCTGAGCTTCCATCCGTTTCACTTTGAGACCACAGATTGTTAGTTTGAATGTTTTTATTGTTCAGGCTATCAGGTAGGAAGTCAAGTCCCTGGTCATTTACTACTCCACAAGTCAAAAACACTGTGATGAAGAGAATGTAGAGCTTTAAACACTGAGATTATCACAGAATAAGATATGGTCAAGGATGTGGTATTTTCAGTGTTACTGATAAATGGCTAATGTATATAAACCATATGGAAGTGGAAAGATTATGCTGTACACATACAGTCCAGTAAGCCAGTGATGACACTGATTTCTCAGAGGGATGATATTCCTCACGCATTCTATGAATTCTCTTCAAATCTCGCCGTATCTTTGCACCCTACAGAGTCTAAAAGAACTATCAGAAGATTTTGCAATAAATCGTAAAGGACGACAAGAATAATGCACATGCTAATCGGGAAATGTGTGTCACCATGGTAGAAATTACCAACTTTCTCCAAGTTGCAGAAGATATGTTAGAGTATTTTACTGAAGAATATCTCAACACAGAGACACACTTGCAGTAGAGATTCTAATAAAGAGTGGCCATTAAACAGAATTAAGCATATAAAAAACACTGAGCATTCAAACTACTGTCTGATTTCATAAATTCACTTATTTTCCATACTGCTTGAGCATATCCCAGGGAAGGTAGCCAGTCATTTCAGAAGCCATATAAAACAGCAGTACTCAGAGAAAAAAAAATAAATATATCTATTAGCTTATGAAATGACAAGCAGTATGTCACTTCCCAGCATCTGTCAGTTCACAGCATGTGCATTGCAAGAGTACAGCTCTCGTGTGCATAAAAGGACAATAGGAACTACATCATAAACTGATTTACAAGGCTAAATTACAAAGCCCAAAACCAGGGTCTGCGTGAAGCTGGTTTACAAAGCAGTGATACCTGCATATTCTGGCAGGGTTTCCATCCTTATCAAGATTTTAAAGTGTTTAACTTCCCTTTAAAACCTGGAAGTTGTTCTCACCCTTCCACCAGGGAGTAAGACAGACTGATTCTTCAAACCAGGCTAGAAATACTGCATAAAATTGTCCGCCTTGTGAACCCTGGCAGTGGACACAATGACACTGAGTGTGGAGAGCTAACCACCAAGTTCCCACCAGAAACCTTTTACTTATTTTTAGAAACCTCTCCCAAATTATTGTGCTGATCCTGTGACTGGAACTTGCATTTCCTGAATCTAGTTTAAACTTCTCTACTAGACTTTTTAAAAGCAAAATTATTGTAGATAAAGACAACCAGAAGCCAGGCTACCCTCTGCAGAAAAACCTGGCAAACACAGGAAATATTTTTTGTGTACTTACTGAGATTGTGGGTGGATGCATTTTACTTCTTGGTATAATATAAAAAATAATATTCAGGTGCAAAATGATGTCGTAACCTCATATGACATCCACGTTTCTGAGCAAGACTCTCAGGTCACCTGGGCATCAGTTTGCAAAATACACCTTTTTCTTCCTTCTCTGTATAGAAAAGAGATACATGAAGTGAGCCTCTGACTTACATTTTGTTTGTTTGCTTGTTTGTTGAAATGATCAATCTACATAAAGAAGGGAAACACTGACATGTGAAATGTTTAATTTTGTCAGAAAACACTATTTTCTATCCAAAGAACAAACAATTCCCCAACATACCAGCTCCCAAACAAATTACTGTATTGTAGCTGACTTGATTTCGGCTGGATTTATATATTCCAGAGTCAAACACTTTCTAAACATCCTGGGAAAAAAGGATTAATGTTCTGTCCATTTATTATTGCCACGGAGAAGTAGCTCATTGTGTCACAACAGCCCCAAATTGTTCTGCAGTTTGTTACTTTTTTCTTTTGGCAGCAGAAATACAGGAAACACTGAAAAATCACGTACAGGACAGGCTAGATAAAACACTGATTTCTTTTGTTGCTGTTGATGACCAACAGACTGTTTCAAATATGAAAGAAACAATATACAAAAATCAAATGGAAAGGAAATCAGAAAATATGAAGAGTGAAGTTTGAGGAAAAATACAGATATTGCAGTAAAAGTGTTGAAAGAAAATATGATTTTGCAATTACATGCGATTACCTGTGCCTATATACATCAAATTGCAAATCCCGTATTTTCTTACTGTTATAAATCAGACATGAGTTATTTATTAGGACTTTTAATTATGCATTACACACCTTCAGTCACACATAGATTGTGCGTTTCTATTGTACTGCTCTTTGTGATAGATTTTGCATATGAAAAAGTCTATTGGTCATGAACCAAATAGAAAATAAAAAAATCAGTGCCTTCTCAATGTAATCATTCTGCCTTGTAATTGGTATTTACAAGCTAGCAATAATTCTCTTACAGTCCAAAAAATACAATGGCAAACATAAGACGTTTCATAATTTGTATGCACTGCTCCTTACCACTGTATTCTTCTCTAGTGTAAATTCAGCAGTCTGAGCTGGGTGGTTGATGGTTCAGATTGTTTTCCCTTATATTTTTTTCATGGCCTTTTGTTCTTCAGTCACAAAAAATTTTAATGTTTTTCCATGATTAAGCAACTATTAATTTGTCAGCTTCTACCTAAATTTCACCAAGCTTTTGCTACTGCACTTAACTTTAAAGAAGAGCTTTGACAATTAAAACATGTGTCTTCTGGAAAATGAATATTACAAACAGAGTAATGTATTCCAACAGTGAATAATGAATAGCTAATAAAATATATTAAACAAGAAGGATGTCAAAAATATGTTTTGGCTGTCATTAAAAGATCACACTGTCTTCCCTTCCTCCGTTACGTACAGTAGCCTGTAGCCAACAGTAAAACTTGATAACAACATCTTTGGACGTAAAGAGATGCTACTATTGGTTTCATCTCTTTGAGATAATATCAAAATCCTCATGAATACTAAAGGTTTCTTTGAGTGGCACAGTAATAATGAAGTATATTTGTGAGTGAAGATTACTCTGTATTTGCACAGAAGGATTCTGAGTCTTAAATGAATATTTATTTTATTATCTACATGTTCTTATATTCCAGGCACCTAAAACTGATAAGGACTGTGAAAGCAAGAAATGGTCCCTAGAACCTCAGCCCTGAGTAGCTGTAACTACACAGCCTTCCCGTGTCGTCTTCTTCAGATGGACACCACTTCTGAAATTTTAACTGAACCTTCAGAGCCCTTCTATTGGGATGCTACTGCCCACTTATCTTTGCCCACATCACCGTGACCTTTTGCACAGGAACAAAATTCTGATTTCTGTGCTTAACAGAGAACCTCAAGAGCACATTCTGTAACACAGTGAAGAAGGTCATGTAAGCCAGCATATAGCAGAACTGATGTCATCCCATTTACTTACTGGCTCAAAAAGCAGTGGTATGCTCTGCAGAGTGTTTTTCAGCTTGTCAAAAACTGCACTGGATTCATCTCAGGATTCTAGCACCGAGTATTCATCTCTATCAGTATTTCTTAAAAGGTATCTGTCAAGCTACTAATAATCCAACTACTTTTTATGAGGAAAAAAACAGTTCACAGACTACATATTGGTGTGTGCTTTATACCATAACACAGTAGGAGTTAGAACATTCACTGGGATGCAGCGGAATCTGGGCTAAGATCCCTTCATAGCCTGATGGGAGACAAATCTGTATCTCCAAAAGATTTCATAGTCACTGGAATATTAGCTATTCTGTGTGAGGTACCACAAGAAGTTGACCCATCTTGCACGGTGAACAAAAAGATTTACTTGGTCAGAGGCACACAGAAAAAGAACTTTAAAGATGTCCCCAAGCTTCGTTCATTTTACAGAACCGAGAGGTATTCACGCAGAGAACCCCATCACCTTTCCTGATGGCTTACTGGGATCTTCCTGTGGGTTACTGTTAGGCCTCCTTCCCTGCCCTTTTCTAGGCATCCTCCTAGAAACCACAGTTTGGAAAACTTTGTCTTGAAAGACTCGGTGGCGGCAGCAGCTGCTGCTCTCCCTCACACCCGCCCTGCTCCCCCGCCATCTGGGGAAAGGGTGGCTCAGGGGCCTCGGCAGCAGGTTTGCACCTTGTCCCAGGCACATTCCTCTGATCCCTTGGACTAAGCTGCCCCAAATCTGTTCCACGTCAGAACTGCCCTGCCCTGGGACCAGCTCTGTCTGTAAAGGTCCCGCACATCCTTGTAGAATCCCATAGGTCAGGACTTCTTTGCCACTTGATATGTTAAAGGAAACATATTACCAGAAATATTACTAAAACTAACAATTACTTCTGTCAACTTGTCTTGTATTTTACAGCTATGAGCTTCAATTAAATCTTATTAATAATTAATACCACCAACAAAATAACAGAAATAATATTAATACGTATTTATATTCCATAGCTTTGAATAATTTCAGATACACTTATTATCATAACAAAGCTACGGACTTCTTTAAAACTCCAGTAAAAATGGAAGAAAAAGAGTACTGTGTAAGAACTTCAGATTAAGATCACGTATTTCAGCTCAGCCAAAACAGTTCACGTATGTCACCAATAACCGGAATGCATTTCAGTGGCTCCACCAAAATGAACTGCTCAGGTTGGACAAAGCATCTCTTTAAGAAGCACGGCAACTTAGCAATACCGCTCAGAATAAGGATCCGAAGAAAAGCGTTATCTCCATCTCCAGCTGCAGGGTAGAAGATTGAAGCAAAACAGTTTTGCAAATTAAATTTGAATGAATGGCAACTACACTGCACTCTCCAGACAGCAGTGAAGGCCTGCTTGAGCGAGCTTTGGACTAGGATCAAATCCTAGTAGAAATCTAGATGCAGTAGTTCGGTAGGTGGATAGAATTTAAAATCTGTAGAAGACGCAATGAAAATACAGAGGAAATGGGGTCCGTGGTGATCTCGGTGCTGCCAGGGATAGACAGGACAAGCATTGTTCTGTTTAACAGCAGTGTCTCTAGGACAAACCTTTAAACTGGGGTCTGAGCCTATCGATGCCTATGTGAGAAGCTGAACCAGATCTCTACTATGATCAGACTTCAGTTTCTCTCAGACTTTCTTCCCCCAGAGGTAGCACCATGCAGAGCACACCATCTCCCTTCACATTTACTGAAATTACTGGCTTAAACTGGGCCCTAGAAAAAGGGGCAGAAGCAAGTCCTGTGAAGCTTCTCTCTATGAAGCTTATACATGTAAAAAATTATGTAGGAATTCCACTTTTATGTGAGTGGAAACCTTGAAAACTGTCTCAGAGATGAAGACCACCACAGCCTCTTCCTGCCTCATGCAGCCTCAAACACCAGACAAACCCCAGCATTATTAAGGTCCCTGAACTCCGGCAACACGTCAATTTAGCGTGAGACAGCTTGTCCATGGTTTCTTGCACTCACCTCCGACACATCTGGAGCTTCTGAAGGATCAAGAAAAGATCCCTGAACCACTCTGATACAGTTTTCAAACCTCAAGGAAGCATTTCGCCTTCTGAACCTCCAAGTCTGCTGTGGAGCTTCCTCAGGAACGAAGCTCACCATCCTTTCTCACGTGCCAATTCTGGTAAGACCGTAACCCAAGGAAGAAAATAAGGAAGTCTTCTGAAGTTCATCGGTACTTATTATACAAAAATAGAAACTGCCTAGACTAATAAGTCCCGACAATTGTTCATTGATCTGGCAGTGTTTGAGCATGTATGGAAACTTTGATGTTTATATGTTGCAAGTTTTCAGAGCGGTACCTCTCAAGAAATATTAATCGGGTATATGTATAATTGAAGTCAAAACTTCAAAGCTTCCGTATCTGCAGAAACCACTTCAGAACATGAGTATTTATGAGACATTTGAATTATTTCTACAGTGCAAATGGACAAAATGAAAACAAGAGGAAGATGTGAAGTAGAGGAAGGAGGGAACAGGATGGATAACAGAAGAGATTAATTAGAATATAATGAGGAAAGGCAGAATATTATTTGTGATTATTATATAGCATGTTATAATCTATCTCATGTATTACATCAGTATGTTAATCAATACATTAATAGACTGCTGCGATAATTTCCACCCTTGTCACGACCGGCGCTGGAGAGAGCCGGGAGGGGTCGCGGAGGGCCCGGCAGTCCCTGGGGCCGCACGGCGGGAAGCGGC
>JAVKLA010000062.1:3795160-3838349 GCA_034782735.1 Sagittarius serpentarius | reverse complement strand
AACAGACGTTTCCCACCTTTTTAAAGGAGGAAATAATTTTCACTTACGAGATAAACTATCACTTGTACTGGTTGGTACCATAAAGTGTCAGAAAGTGTCCCTTAAGTTCAGCGTGTGAGCCACTCAAAGAAAGGAAGCCATAAATGCAATAAATGCATAATAAATATGTGTGAATAAATAAACCAGATGGCTCTAAAATAAATCTCTTTTAAAAATGTACTTTTTTTTAATTACGTAGATTCTAGCCAAGGATCGAATTAAGGAATTGTTAATGAAAGTGCTGCCTTAGATCAGAACCCTAAAAGTCCATGTCAGTAGAAATAACTTAGAAGAGACACATGATGCTGCACTTAAGTCCAGCTCTCGTATCACAGTTTTCAGAGTTACTGGAGTGCGTCATTTCCTTTTGTAAAAAATCAGGATTCACAACTACATAAACATGCTTTTCAGAGGAAAGGAAGAGTGCTCTCTTCTCAGTTTGTCAGATACTGTTCGGGTGTAAATCAAAGTGAGTCTGCTGAAGCAACAACAACAACACAGATTTACCTTGGTTGAGAACAAGATCCACAATATTTATTTTGTTATCTAAAGAAAAATAGGACTAAATCATAAAAACAACACTAAATAAATATTGAGATTTTCAGTGTTTTAAATGAGACCAGTAGCTTCTTGTGGAAGAAATGGACAATTTCTAGTGCAAAGTTTTCTTTCTTTCTACTTTGGGAGAGGGTCAGAGCTTGGCTAAGGGAAGGCGGAGAATGTTTCTCTTCACAATTCAGCGTCTCTCCGCCCTGCGCTGCTCTGCTTCAAAGGCGTTGCAGAGGAGATGCCCACCAGCTTACACTGATACCCTCGTGCACTAAAGAGACGCTGAATGTTTTACAACAGGTAGAGTCTTTGCTTCCTTTACCTCAGGTAACTACATCTGGACTTTTCTACAGAAGGTTAAACAAATGCCAAAATGGCAACTGAGACCCAGCGTCACAAGAGAAGAAACCTTCTGCCATCCCTCGCTTTTCTGTCAGAAATTTTCCAGCTTACACAAAAACTTTAAAATACATTTTCTAATAAATTATTTTCTGGGGTGTTTCAGGTTTGGTTTTGTTTTCTTCTACAAAGAATCACTGGTTTGAATGGACATTTGGAGGTCAGTTAGTCTTAACAGCTGCTCAAAGGGCCAACTTAGATTAAGTTTACATCCTGTAGTACTCACTCATCAACAAGAGGAAAAAAGACAAATCTAAAAATAAGTTTGAAATCTGATCTGCTACAATTAAAAAGCCTACAACAAGCAGAAGGACTGATGATGAAAGCTACAGAGTTAATCCCCAAACGTAAATAAAGAGATTATAAACAGCTATAAACTGCACATGTTAACAAGATGTGCACTATATTTTAATGAGGACATCCTTCTGGAGCATTATGAAAGATGTGTCCAACTATGTGGTGCAGTATTTCTAGGACTCCAGAAAGTATTTGTGAAAAAAAATAATATACAACAGGGTCATGCAGCAGCTGGGAGGCATTGGCACATCACAGTCACGTATGGAGCTTGCAAGATGTTGTTCCACCTCCACAGCTCAGATTTCTCATCTTTTCATTTAATATAATAAGAGGATTGGGTTGTTGTTTTATAAAGTGGGGAGCAGAGCACTTATTCTATTTTTCCAAGTGCAATTTTTTTAACTCACCGTTCAATTATTACATTTTGTCCATTTTAAACAATTTACAACAAACAGTGCTCTGTGAGGCATCAGGCACTTGAAACCTCCAGCGGCTGCTGAAACCAGCAATTGTAACTTATTTATCAGAGCTATGGCTATGCTAGAAGCCTGAAAAAATTCTGCAAAAGCTACTACATATGCAGATTTCTTTTTCTTTTTTTTAAACATACTTTATTCCTGGTCAAAGCTGCACATAAACCTACAAAACAACGGAAGGCTGATACCAGAATAGTGCATACATGTCTGGTAAGTGTTTTCTATAAAGGTTGCTAAAAGTTGTGGAAAATGTTAGAAAAGAACTATAGGGTTGATCTCAGGTCTGGAATAAAAATACCTTGCACTGACAGATTTAGAGCATACAATTTGTTGAGTCTGTCAAAAGAAACAGGAGCTAGAACTTGATTATAGCATGGAACTGCCTTGACAGGAAGAAAATAAGTTCCAAACACCTTTATAATCTGCAGAAAAAGTACACCAAGAAACGTTTAGGGGCTGAAGCTAAACAAATTAATATTTAAAAATTCAGCGTGTGTTTTTTTCATTCAGCTTCCAAAAGAAAGGAATTGTGTTGTGTCTGTCTTGTCTATCTGCCTGTCTCTACCTGCTCGTGCTTGGGCCTCTTGATAAATTGCCACCTCTTTTGCCGCAGAAGTAGATTTATTATCTCAGAAGTACTGTCTCAGAAATTACTAAGTCTCTGCAAGCTGCCAGAAGATAATCAAACAGGGGAGAAAGACTGTGTAGATTCTCCTCAACGAGCGAAAGACATGCACTCAGCTCCTGTTAGACACCAAAGAATCCCTACTGGAAGAGCTGTTATCCATGTTCTAACTATAAGGAAAAGCTTCCATTACAGCTAGCATGCTACTAGACACTGGAGAATCTGAATTCAAGACATAAATCTGTAGGAACACAAGGTGTTGTTTCTACTACTTGCAGAACTAACAGCGAAAAATGAGGATAATTAAACCCTGGAGCAAAATAAGAAGGGAAGAAATGCACCACCTTAATTTATTGCTATTTCCAATAAAGTCACATCAGGTTAGGTTTTTTTATGCACACGTGGTAAGAGTTTTTCTCCTGGACAGTCTCATATCTACACAGAAGCGAATATCAAAGGGTGGAAGAATGGAACAAAGCAGCATCACAGTTGCGGAGTTATTATGTCATTAGAAAAGGTATGAGTTGTGCTTCAGAAAGGGGCCAGAAAAAATGGAACAATGGGCTATTGCCCATCTCAGTGAGAAAGGACACACCTTGAAAGCCACGACTGCTCTGTTAGTCATGCACATCCCAAGACTGTGGTTAAGCTACAGCTCATGTACTACCCTCCCTCTTTTTCCTAAATGCAGTGTATACACACTGAGTGTGATCCACCTGGAAACAGGCAGCATCTGAACAGCAAATGTGTGGCACAGAAGGCTCGCTGTACTCGTGCTCACGATTTAACTGCAAATAATAGACTCATAAAGGGACAAAAGCTACTTCATATAACCAATAAGTCACTGACAAGGGCACTCACCTGGAAGGTGAAGGACATATTTCCAAATCTCTGATGCTCCTGATTTAGAGCAAGTTCCTGCACCTGGCTTTTTGCATCCCAACCAACTCTCCTTGGCTGTAAGTTTTAAAGGCAGATTCACCCTTTTCCTCTCCTCTCTCAGGCCAAACCTGTATTTAACTCTTTCATGCAACTGCAGTAGTGTCATCCAAGAAAACTGCAAATGAGATCTTGTCCTTGGAAGTGAGAGACTTGGTCTCAGCTTCCAAACAGGTCTCCTGCTGCTCAGCTGAATACTCCAGCTACTGGCTTAAATACGCTAACTGCAGTTATCTCATCTCTATCACTTATGGAAGGTCTGATCCAGCTCTGAAGATACCTACCACATAAGGCCTTGCAGATGATGAGTCAAGGAGTGTCCAGTTTCAGGATCTTACCAAGATTTGCAGATGTGGGTTCGGCTGTGTGACGATGTGCAAACCACGGTCAGAGATGGCACTTCACATTCCAAGTTAACTGACAGTGAGACAAGTGTTTTCAGTGATACAGTGGTGCCTAAATCTTGTACATGGGCCAAGAAGCCTACAGAGGCTGTCAAAGTTAGGAATCACACGGCTTCTCCTCGCTTTACACATCTTGAGTCATTCTCCAGTTTTGCACTGCATCACCTGGAATTTCATGTCAAATTAGTTGTCCCCTGGGATACCTCCATTGTTTCTGAGACACAACTTTCCAAGAGGCAGCCTCCTGATCTCTGCAGATGCTCTGCGTTCACAGTTGTGAGGTTTTTGGCTCAGTATTCAGCTACACTGAAACACATCCCACATGAATAAGCCAAATTTACTAGCTAATCCAAATTCCCCTCGGGAAGCATTTAATCCTCATCATTGTCTGTCTATAAAGTGTCTCATCCATGTGTTGTATCAACTCTGATCTTAAATATATTTTATGATCGTTGAAGATAATACTGAACAGCATCCAGCCTCACCTGAGTATCGTCAGTACCCCTTGAAAACCCTTTGGTTCATGATTCCCTTTGACAGTTGCTTTTTGGGATTTGCCAGTTAGTGAATACTTAATCTATTTAATATGTGTTTGAGTGACAATGTAAAGTGACCATTTTTACTCAGAATATTGTGCAGTGCTAAGTTAAAGGCTTTATAAAGTTCTATTAGAATTGAGCAATTACTTACCTCTATCAACCATACTCACAGTTTTCTCAGAGTGAATTCAGCATCATCGTATTCCTAGACTTTATAGACGTTCCTTACTCATTGTTATTAGGATCAACTGTAAAATACTGCTTCTTGGCTAAGGTGAACTGATCCGAAGTGTCTTAAGTGGCCAATAGTCTTCATTCGAAACACTCACTTCTAGCAAAGAGGTTTCATACCTGTTAACCTGCGAGACCGATGTTTTCTTTACAGCCCACTTTGTTTATCTTTCACTGTGGTTCACTTACAGTTTCACGGGTCACTCACTGACTATCACCTAGGGAACATTGCTATTGGAGAACCGTTTGTACTGGAGTACAAAATCTGTGCTGCTACGAGAAAATGGACGTTCTAAAGCCTAAAGTGTTTTCTGATTTGCAGTAAAGACTATTTAGCATTAATGTCTGGTCGTTTTCCTTTGCCAACATAATATTTTAATAAGCTTCTCTTACAAACCAGTAGGCTACCAAATACTAGTTCTAAGTTTTCCACCCCCCCTGAAATGTATAAAGTGAAGAGAACAAACAGAATATTCATTTGACATACCAGGAGGGCTTGAAAGAGAGTAAGTACAGCAGAAAAAGCAAAGAAGAAATGGGCAGGTTACAAATACGAATTCTTGTGTTTTGCTCGTCCGGGGCGCTGGTAGTGCCCTCAAGCAAAAGTGATTCCATCCAGTGGGAGAGTTGCCTGAACACATGATATAGGCTGCACAGTTAGCCAGTTAGGCTCTAAAGGGCATTATTTTAACAAAACATGATGGAGATCGCCATTAAAATTGAAAAAGAACTACACAAAGAAGAAAACATGAAAAGTCCTTGTTCACTGCTGCTTTTTTTTTTTTTCCCCAGAGTTATTTTTTTCTAGTTTGCCCAAATTGACCCGCCTGGTTCACCACAATGAATTTTTCAAATGCATCAGCGAATATTAAAATGTCAGCACTTTCTCTTCTCTGTTCCTAAAGAAGTCCACAAAAACTTCTGCTAGTATTTCCACAGTCACTTAAAACAGCCAGAAAATTCTTGGTGAAGCTTCAAATTATTGACTGAAAAGAGATCAGAAACCACTGCACAGCACTCAGGAGAGGCTGATTGGAAAGATCTGATGAGCATTAGTAAGGGTTAGATATGGTCCAACTTACCCTTATAGCGTAATCAAAGTCCTATCTCAGAGTTTTGTCACAGCTTTTATATGAATGACAGCAACAATCTCTTTCCACCCAGATTTGTAGCAAGATTGCAGCCAAACGACCAGAGCATTTGGGGCTTTCTTCCTCCTCTGATTGGGAGGCCGCAGTTTGCTTCACAGACTACTGATTTCTCTGCAACAGTATTTCCATTAATACCTGTCTCTTGTTAAAAGATTGCACCCACCCCAGCCAAGAACAAAATCAAACACAAAAGGAAATAACACTGAAGATCCATCTATGTGAATATTCCTCTCTATTTTTTTACAATAACAATGAAGGAGAACAGCAGAAGCAATTGTTTCTTGCTATCAGTTTGACATAATACAAATCAAGTGGTTATGGAAGAAATACAGCATTGGCTATCCAAGCATGCATTCAGCCTAGTATGTGCACTCATGTGCACTGGAAAAACACAGTGCACAAATGCAAACACAACTGTTTGAGAACTGGCAGTATCTCACGTACATGGGAGGGCAGTAACATGGAGAAAAGTACGTTCAAAAATTCATTCAACATTCTTCTTTTCACTCTTCTCTTGAATACTGGGTTCACAGATGTTTATGACCCTCCCAAAGCAATGCACACAAATACTCACAGAAGCAGCTTTGGTTGCAAAAATGTTGAAAGAAAGGAGAGTCCTAGTACACGGCAATGTGCATCAGACCTTCCAGCTTTCTGAGGCATAAATGTAGGACACAATTACAGAAAGTGAAAAGGACAAAGAAAATACTCACATAGGGAAATTAAGATGCTATGAGGTTTATTTTCTTAATATAAATGAATTCTTTAATATCACTTTAATAACTTTTTATTGTCCATATAAATTATGTCATAACATAATGAAGTAACACTACGTTTGTGCCAAAAAGGGGGTAGCTTTGGCATTGAAATGGAAGCCGATGGAGAATGTCTTTTTTATGTTTTCATGGGAACATTTTCTCAGGAGGCATTCGTAAACTGATCTTGAAAGCTATTCGTGGATTTGGGAGTCTCTCAGTGAGGAAACAGAAAGAGCTCACTGCTATTTCCTGTTCTTGGAGTATGGTAGTATTGCAAAACCATTATTGACAAAAGCTGCTAAATGTCAGTATTCCCATGAATGCATCTTTCTCTTTTTCACACAGAAATTGTCAGCTATCTCTGTGGCTGCTCCTGTCTCCAGGGTTCCTCAAAAGGCAGAGCCAAGGTAGGCAGGGAAGGACAGGCCTGGAGTCACACAAAGCTGCTCCCACGTGGTTCCCATGGGACTTTTCCAATGATGCAACTTGTTGTTCTCTCCATTCCAGATATAACCAAAAGCAAACACCCTGGAGACTTTGACCCTGCAAGTGGCCTGAAGGCTGTTGGAGACCAGGCTGGTCACAAGGAACTGCCCCAGGAAGATCCCCTCTTCTTGTGGGATGATATGAATAGTGATAAAGAATACTTGGCAGAGATTGTGTGAAAATGCCATGAACTACCGATCGAATTTTACACTGTCTTCACAGGCAATGGCAACAAGTGTAAGGCAATGAAGAATCAGGGCTATTGCATTCGCTGTTGTCCATTTAGGCAAGACTTCTGCCCATGTGATTCTCACTATGGGGCTAGATTTGTGACAGATTTCTTTTTTCTTTTTCCAGTCTGATGAAGTTCACTATCACCATCGACCCAAAATGTCAAGAGAGTTTTGTAAATTTTTCAAAATAACATTATTGTTAGAACTTGTGATTTTTAAAGTTTTTACAAAAAGAGATGAGCTTTTGCGAAACTTACTGGTTTTCCTTTTCCCCTTATCTCTGTACGTGAAAGCATTCTCAGGCATTTTCCTTTTAGCAAATTTTCTGTTAACCTATGAAATCACATTAGAATGCTTTATAGACAAGTCTTGCTTGGTTAGTTACATTGCAGCAAACTGTCTTTCCTATGTGATTAAAAAATAAATATTAAGCCACCTTAGTCCCAAGATATGTAACTATATTATTAATGGCTCTTGTTTGGTACCTGACCTTATAAAAAGATAGTTGATTTTGTTGCTCCGAACAAGTATAAATAATTCAAGGAAGTGTTTTTCTAAGCAGGTTATTACCTATAAAGATGTTGCTTTTAAGACAGCCTTTAGTATAAAATATGTATAACTGCCACATATATTATTAACAGGTACCCAAAGTTGTTAGCATGGTACCTTATTACCGGAAAAGCAAATGAGAATTCTGATAGGGAAGTCTGTATCAGAAGAGATGTATGAAAGTAGACCGTTTTTTTCTTACATGTACCTGCTCTCCCTTCATGGGAATTTAAACAAACCTCAGTGTAAGGGCGTCATGATGTTTTGTCTCCTGGTATAAGTTTAGAGGTAGCAGGAGAAAATAAGAGCTTGTCTCACAGAAAGGGAAAAATCGTGTCTCACTGGAAGGGAAAATAAGCATATTTGCCATCAAGAGGGCAATCTGCTATTTCATTCCTTTGATGCAGTTCGTATTATGATGGTCACAATGTCAGGATTAATTAGACCAGAGGGTGGTGTAAATGCCAAAAGAAAAAGTTGCCGTACATCTGTTCTAATTTATCTCATGGACGTTCCTTCAGTGAGTAAGTGAAGAATGTGGCTCGGGCCATCTGTGACCCAGTTAGAGAGAGCAGGACGGCTTGTTGCCTTGCGGGTGCCAGGACAGGAGTGGTGACAAGAAGGTCAAAGGACGGTCTGAAGAGTGCTGGGGAATTTCCACGCGTTGTACGCAAACCTCTGGCTGGAAAGAGGGAGGAGAGGCTCCCAGGTGACCTCAGTGACCTTGAAAGGGAAACTAAAAGCTGGCTCTTCTCAGGCCGTCCTCCCAAGGATAATCTTCAGCCTGTTAGCAAAGGAATAGCCATATTGGTACGTGTCCATTTATTGGTGCAGAATAGTGCCAGGAAGAAAGCCAGTTCGAATCCCTTTGGGAGGAGGAAGAAGTGTCCTCTTACATCAACTTTAAGCAGGACTTAAGTCACCCAATAAGACAGAAGGAAAGATGGCAGATTTTTATTGACCTGTATTAGCAGTTTTGTATTGACCTGTACTTTCAATATAAATTTTAGAAAAATGAGATGGAGGTACTTTACAACATGATGTAGTGAACAATGAGCAAAAGCTCTGCGTGTTTGATCGGCTATCTATGAAGTCGAAAGAACAGAGCAGACAAGATGAGCTAGCAGAAATTCCACATGTGGTTTTCAAATGTTGAGTTGTACATAACTTGGGACTGATGGTTAGGAAAACAGTAAAAGCGTAGTCAAGCTGAATATATTTCTCACATGCAGCTGCCTTACAGGTGCCAACGTTCAGTTAAATTGGGCCAGCAAGAATCTGTGTTTTTATCCGGTAATGATTAACAAAAATACTGACAGTCAACACAAAAGAGGGTTGGAAAGCAAAGAGTTAAAAAACAAATAATAAAAGAATAAACTATTTGAGAGCTGAGAAAAAGTGCTATGTAAACAGCCAACTGGAGATGAGTTTGTAATAAGCAATAACGGCCATCAGAAAGTCAGTGCAATTTTCTGTTGAATAAGCTAAGGGAACACGTCCTGGGGTTTTAGCGTTCCTCCACATGCTAGAAAGGAATTTAGAGAGGTGTAATTAACAATCATGCTTCTACAGGGATTAGCTGTAGAGAAAAAAATGGTACAGGGATGGAAAGGAATTAGCTAACAGTGCTGTAACACCAATAGGAGAAAGCAAAGTACTCAGCTTTGTTAAAAAAAAAAAAAAAAGAGGGAGAGTTTTTAACAAGGTATCCACATGAATGGGCATAACTATGAAGGAACAATAGTCAGAAAACTAACAGATGTGAATAAGGGTGGGGAAGAGTAGAAATTATATGAAGCAGCAGGAAATTTAAGGATGAACATTGTGAGAAAGTGTCCCACAAGTGGAGCCTATGAAAGTGAAGAACAGCCTCTTCAGGAACTGCTGAACCATATGTCTATAAAAAGCTCCAAAGAAAGCATTAAAAAGACAGCCTGATGGAGCTAACAAGCTTTCATTACAGGTAGCTAAGCTAAATAATACATACCTAGAGGTCATTTCCACCACTAATTTTCTGTAGCACTTCACTTAATTGAATTAATGAGAAGTTGGAACTTTCATTCAAAAGCACATTGGAACAGATAGACTTAAAATTGTTCCAGGAAGGTTTTGCTTAACTATTAATTTGCTTTACTAGTACTACTGAGCAAAAGGATTACCAAAAGATCCTACTCAAAGAAAGAATTGGGAGTAATCTCTTGGATCTTTTTGCAGGCTCAGAGGTACAAAATGATCCTGACTTTTTTTCACGAAGGTCCCCAGTTCGCTCGAACCCCAGCCGTTCTGCATTACCACGTTATTGTTTTCTTCCTAATGTCTGCTATGCATCAGTAGTTATAATGGAGAGAGATTGATAGGAAGCTGAGATTTAGTAGCAACTCAGCAATTAAACTGCACAACTAGTCTTTCTTCTGCTGTTCCCCGGTGGATACAATTCTGTTCATTAATCTGCATGTTGATTATAACCCCTCCATGATATTGATCTGTGTTTCACAGTCCTGGGATTGCAAGAACATGTAGTTGCCATGGGCAGCTACAGTACTGCATACACTTCGAATTAACGCTGAAATATTTAAAGCCAGAAAAAGAAAAAAAATGAGTGGTCCTTAAACTGATTTCAGCTTATGTACTTTTCCCATGGCAATGTTTTATTTTTTCTTCCAGTTGCTATTAATATAAAGAAAAATTAAACAAATTTAGAAAAAGTTAAAAAAACCACCACAAAACAAACCCTTAGAAGTTGTTTGACTCGGGGAATCTCACAAAGAGTATTCTGTAATTGGTGAACCAACTTTACGTCTTTACCACACCTTCTTCCTCTTGTTTAGATACGTTTGTGTGGACAAGTACAAGGAAGGCTATTATTTGTCATTTATTCTCTAAGACATAGTGAATGCATTTCTCTTCCTCTTGCATCCCAGTTCCGTATTCTGAATCTTCTGTATTTTTATCTGCATTTGCTGTAATGGAACAATTGTTTAGTTTATTTTTTGTTCATTTAAGGAAAGCACACTCAGATGGAATAGCCCATCTGTGGATTCATCCATGCTTGAATTGGGCAATTATCCTGTCGGCTGTCTTCTCTGTGCATCTATACCACCAGATACAGGACCAGAGGTGAAAGCTGCCGGCTGGAGGAGGCCCTCGCATCCCACCTGGAAGAAAATCCCAAGAGTGATGGGGGGGGGGGACAATCTGAAGGAGCAACATTCTATATATGTGACTATACAAAGAGACAAAGAAGGTGTTATAGAAGATATTCAGGAAAGGGAAAGATGAATCTTAACACCAAAGCTGCCTGGAAAAAGCACGTAATGTTTGTAACAGCAAAAGAAAAGCAGAGCTGGTATAGTCCAGGAGCCCAACCCTGTCCCTTTGAGAGATGGGCCACTATGTCAGCGACTTTCCTCTAGTGAGGCAGAGAAAACACTCCTCGACTGTTTTTCTTCCAGATTTCAATTGTGATGAAAAGGGAGTCACTGCAAAGAAGAAAGAAATGTTGCTGAAAGGAGAAGGGAAGGAAGAAAAATGACTGGAGAGAAGAAAGGGACTGATGGGGAAAAAAAGAGAAGCGTGAAATGAATAGCAGAGGCAAAGCACAAAAAACAAAGGAGGGAAAGTAACACTAACCAGAAGATGGAAAGTTTTTCTGCAATATCCATCTTTAAGAATGAAGAGCAAAACAGACGCACTGCAAAGTCAGTTTGATTATCAGTAGGATGGCTATCTATAATCAGATACTAGCCCGGTCCCGAGACATTCATTCATTTACACCCTGGGGATTTTTCTGTCATTTTAAACAGTTTTTCCTGCCCTGAATCAGGAACAACCTGAGCATTTTTTAATTATTTTTGCAAATTGCTAATAATACTGGTACAGCAAATAACCACTAAGTTACAATGCAGATGTGAAGAATTTGGGTTTGAGTTCTTGGTGTTACTGGTTTTGTGCAGAGATTTGTACAAGGCTGTCATATATTTATGTGAGTGCCCTATGAGTATAGTTCGCCTACTATGAGATCCTTATGTGAGTCTCTTTCAGGGTGACTATTTGCAAAGATCATTCAATATCTCCTGTTGGTGCTATTCCATTTTATATGGATTTAAATTATTTAAAATATGCACTGGGTCAAGAACCATGTGAAAGCTCTGCCTCACTTGCAATGAAGCTAATAGCTGAGGTGGTTTAAGACCATCTTAATCACTGCTTAACTCGACACTTCACCAGGGATTACAAATCAGGCTTGATTAAAGTGAACCCATACCTTGGCCACAGGAGTTCATAGCTTGACATCTTAATACAAACCTGCCTTTATCGGGGCGGGGGGCGTTACGTGAATATGCTGGGCTGTGAAATGAAGCATAAGCAACACATTTGCTTTGCACACCTTCTTGCCAGCAACCCTTGGCATAGAGACAGAGCAGGCAACTGCGGGCAGCAGCTTCTTAAACTGCCAGAGCTGGATCCGTCAGAAAGTTTTCTGCCTGAGTGTTAATTCTCGACCAGGTGGTAATGGTGCCGACCTGAGAAGGGACAATCCCAAGTCACATCACTCCAGAGTTAAGCAGAACAGATATTTACCTCTTGCCTTGCTCAGAGAAGTGTCCTGTGTTTGACACTATCCAATTCTGGTTTTTTCACCAGCGCTCCCTGTGGATCATTACAAATTTTCCCAGAAGAGCAGTTTGTTGAAAGAGATCAAAATCCGTGGTGTGTTTACATGTTAGTGAAGCAGTGTGGCTTGTTTTCTGCTTTCTGCCCAGCTCCCGAAGCATACAGACACCTTGAGCACAACCACAGACAGCTCTAAACGAGCTGGAGATTTTCTCTGACAATGTTTTTGTTATCAAACATCTGGCTGTACTTATTTTTCATTCACTGGCTGCTTGATTCATTGCCAGCGCTTCTCTGCCAGTGGAAACATCCACCCCAGTGGATGGCTAACGGCACTCTGGCTTTAAACTCCGGCCAGGATTCACGGAGCTTAGCCGGCAGGAGCTGCCTGGAAAAACGCACAGGGTCGGCACATCTCCTGGGTACAGCGAGGGCCGTGGCCGGGAGCCCACCAGTGCCGGGACCCTGCGGGGAGGCTTTCTAGTGCCGGGAACTGCTGGGGCTTCTACCCACCGCTAATGAGCTTCTTAAATACGCACCCAGTTTTAGCACTCTCCCACTAATTGCTTTTTTCTCTATTTCCAGATACGGTCATTTCCATGCCTGCGTTTTCTGCTTTTATGCTGCGTTTGGTTTAGCCAGTTCTCACCTCCTGTTAATTCTCCTGGGTTTTATTTCGCATCTTCATGACATTTTCCTCAGAGGTCATTTCTTCCTGATGTTTTATATTCAGGCATTCTCATTTGTTGGCCTAATATTTGTTTTATGAGTCTCCACTTGGGTTTTTTTTTTATTTTGTTGCTATTGCCTCCATTTTTTTGCTGTTACTGCTGTTTCCATCAGCCTGACCTCACTCTTTGGACTGCTGCTCTCAGCCTCTAGAGCAACACTTCCTCCTGGCTTTGATCCTAAATTACCTCTTTCATGTGGGGCTCACTCAAATGGCGTTTGGAATTCAGATTTCTTGAGCTTGATATTGCAAGCCCCAGAGCAGTTCTTGAGAAAAGAAAGGCCACCCACAGCTGATTAAAGCCAAAAGGGTTGGACAAGCATGCTGCGATTGTCTGTTCCGGCAGGGATCGGCCCTGCTCCCCCAGCTTGGCAGAAGTGCCCTGCCATCTTCCTGCTGCGGGCAAGCCTCTGACTCCTGCTTCCAGTGGCAACCGGCAGGATAAGGCACCGGCGCGGTGTCGGGATGGTTGGCAGAGTCCGGCCCTCTGTACACAAGAACGTGCGATGTTTTACCTTGGCTCTTTCCTTGCTCCTGACAGATGCAGCTCCCACTTCTCTGCATTTAATCTTAGCCGTGCTCTGTGCTTTGTACTTGCTCATACAGTCTCTCCGTGATGATGCACTTTATCCATCCTTTTATTTATTATTTTAAATGCTTTTCAAAAAGCCCAGCCAGCCTTACACCCGGAAGGTTGATTCACCATCTGTTCACAGTGGAAAACATCAGGGTAAATAAAATTTGGGTAAGGAGGCTCAGAGTAAACAGGCCAAATCTTTCTAAAATGTTGGAGGTGACAATGCATCTTAATCATCCAGTTTTCTGAGTACAGCCGTTTGCTTTGAAAGTTTTGTCAGTCCTTAATTTTGAAGCCTTTCTTTCCTTGCAGCTTAGACTATAGCAGACATGAGATACGACTGAGGCTTGAGGAGGGAGGAAGGAGAGTTAACAAGTTGAAGGCATGGGCTTTACATAAAAGCTAGTGTTACATATTTTTCCACATCAAAACACAAAGAATGGGCACTGAAATGACCTAAATGTCTTTTTTTACAAATAGGGGCCTTAGGGCTAGTGGATTTTAATCTCAGATGTGTGCTGCACGTGGTTGTCTATCTCAGAAAATCTGATGCTCTTAATGCTTGCACGTGTGAAGGGCTAATTTTTAATGCATTTTTCTGGGGTACAGAAGTGCCCCAGAGTTTTGAAACTAGAGCTTAATTTGCAGGCTAAAGAAACCAAATCTTACCCAGAATTGCCTTTCACTTTTTTACATTTTAAGGGGTGTTTCAGCCCCAGAATTTAGAGGATTAAGTTCATCCCTTAATTATTGCAAGTGACCAGGCATTTATCTTCCAGCCTCTAACATATTGAAAATTATGCAATTTACTTGGGAATTTTAAAAAAGAAACGAACACGTTCCTGTGATAAGCATACTGTCTATCCTTCCTCACACTAGGGAAGCCAGTCAGGGGAAGTTAATTGCCTAGACCCGGCAGTGCGGAGAACAGCATTAATAAATGGGGTGTACTGGCTTGTGTAAAGGACAGATGTGAGTTTTCTGCTCCACTGTACGACGAATTAATTCCCTCTCTTTTCCACTTTTTTCCCAATTTATATATCACAGTGACCACTGAAGAGCTGCATTTACAGTCACTTTGGTAAAGTGTTCCCAGAGCCAAATCCTGGCCACATCTTGCGCTGCATGGCCACATCCTTATTCTTCAGTCCTCATCCCTGAGTCAGATCAGTCTGAAAAAATGCTGAAGTCTGAGACATAAATGAAGTGTAATCTGAAGATGGGAATAGCTGAGCAGCAAGGACAGGAGAGGTTTGCAAGCTGACCCATGCCCCACCTCACCTGCTGTCAGCTACAGACACTTTCTCTCTCTCTCCCTCTCTTCTCTCCGCATTACTACTTGCCCCTGGAGACTACAATTTCTGAGCTCTGTTGCAGCCCTTACCAAAACACGGTTGCTGCAGACGAAAAGGTAGAAATCCAGAAAACGGTCAAAACGGGGTTTGGCAAGTCAGGTGGTGCTTCAGGCAAGAGCGACTTCTGGCAAAGAGTCTGTGTAACTGTCAGCTGTGCGCTCCTCGGACGCGGAGCCGTTCAGGGCTCCTGGCTTTCCACTTGGCTAAGGAAGGGCAAGACGGCACTCATGGCTCGCTGGCTCCCTGGTTTCTGCCCACCAGAGCTTGTGCTGTCACTTACGTGGTTGAAAGATTAGGGCAATTGGGCTAGTCCGGGGGGAGGAGGGAGCCGGCATGCCTAACAGAATTGCAAGGCTACCATGGTTGGAAGAAAGAGAGGCGGCGATGGCATGGGAAGAGACAACCCCAGCTTCCTAAACCCCTTCAGATAGCTCTCATCCTTGTAGACACACCTCAGGCCAAGAAAGATGCACGTTATCGTGGACAGGAAAGGCGTTAGCTCACAACATACCGGTTACTCGGTGGGATTTTCCTGCATGGATGCTGTTAGCCAAAGGGGAGCACGGAAGAGGGCAAACATCATGGTACTGATGGGGGGGCTTATGAGCACCTACCCAGGGAGTTGCTGGCAGTAGCTATGTACTGTGCAGTACTTTTATGCCCAAAGCCAAAGTCATTATCAGATCCATTACCATTTTAGGGTTCAAAATTCTTCTTTTAGAACTTTTCTGTCATTTTAAAAGGCAGGACTATGAAATATTACTCTTTCCCTGCTTATGTCACTTATCTGTGCTTCCCTGCTTCCATGGGAAAGTAGTCAGAGACTGTTTAGAAATATGCTGTCTCAGTAAAATGTACTTTTGTCAGAAAAAGAATTTGTCTAAAATTATAGGGACCTCTCAGTCTGATGTGCAGAGGATTTGTGCAGGCTTGGGAGTTATGTAAGCACAAATCACATGTCATGAGAGTCTCATATATATATATATGTACACACATGCGCACACTCCATAGTATTTTTAAGAAGTCACTTTTTTAAACATCTCCTTTTAAAGTTTTCACTCACTGGGGACAAGGTGTACCATTCAGCTGATAATTTCACATTGATTTATTCATTCTACTGCTCCAGTCTACTGTTCTTCACACACTTGTCATGGTAAGGCTGTGTGATCCTGCTGTATATCTGCAGGCTAGATAAGGTGTACAGAATACGGTTTGAGGCATTCACACTACAGCACTCTTCCAAGATCATTCAGGATCTAATCTAAAGTCCAGCAAATTCAGTGGTACTCTTGACAACAAAGTTAGTGGGATCTGGATCAGGCAATATGTACAAAGACTCTTTAAAAAACATATTTGCAAAGAAATTGCTGGAGATCCCTGATACTGTTTCAAGACTAGGCAGTGAAAATACAAAAAAGGTACCTGTTTGATCACACATTATCCCCCCCCCCCCCAAAAAAGGCAAATGATAGGCCAGAAAAAAACCAGGGTGTCTAAATTTCTTTTTAACATGAAAATTTTTAATAGGGAATGCTACTCTATCTAAAGGTATACTAAATCCATGCAATAGAATACTCTAGCAAGCATAGTGTTTCCCTTAAATGTTAAAGTCTGTGTCAAAAACATATGGAAGGCTTTTAAAAAGTACGTTGGACTTTCCCATCAGGTCTGTCTTGTCTAATGCAACGTGTATTATTTCATTAAAATTAAACACGTAGCCCTGCTCCCACTGCCTCATCTCTTCCTCTTTGCTGCTACCACTGTAGCACCACTCATGCTAAGATTTTCTGATGTAAAGAGGGCTTAAACTCACACCTCCTGAGGGTATCAAATTAAAGAGCTGCGGTCATAATTCCTCTTTCTACAGGGAAAACATGATCATATCACAAAGGGCATCCTTCTTATCCTCTCATTAACACATAAAGAAATACATACTCGCTCTAATACAATTACAAACACTGGCTAATCTGTATTGGTTTCTTTCCTTTTCACATATCTTTTGGGAGAGCTACTGTCTTATTCTATATATTTTTATATCCAGCATTTTTTTTTTCCATTTACAATGAGATTGAGTTCATCTCTTGCATAAACATTTTATTTACAGTGTTTGCTCTCTTTGGAAATTATATCAATTTTGAACTCTATAGCCATTACCCGCTCTAGAGTACTTGCTTGACATACACACATGCACAGACGTATATATAAGGAGAGAGACTAGCTTTGGTTTATATTGGTAGAAAAGGAGTAAATACTGACATTCTAGTAATTCCCAAAGTTTCCAGTGAGGAGTGATAAGCTGTTGCGACTTGCACTGTACAGAAAAGAAAATTTAATTGCATCATACAGAAAAGAAACAATAGAGTTATCCCCATCCCTCGTCAACATGAGCACTACTGTAACTGGGCAAATGCATCCGTGGGCTCTTTCATGTTCAATGGTGCAATTACATCCCATATTCTCAGAATGCAAACAATTATAGTGCATATAATCTACAGTATTGTATTAAAAGAAAAAAAAAAAAAGATAAAAAACATCTCTTGCCAAAACCTGCAGGGTATTGTCTGTAGAAGGGCACTCTTTTCCAAAATAAGGGGATGGAGTCTTTATAAAATGATTTTGCATAATTCTAATGCTATGGAAAAGACCTTACCTTCTTGCTGTGCCATCCTGCTCAAAAAGAAAGCAAAAGCTCATCCCATTTATCTTACTCTGATGATATTGTTTGTCATTACAGTTGTAACTTTTTCTGTTTTACTTCTGAACCATCCATTTCAATTTTTATCATAATTATCAGCCTTTTTGTGCATTTTCTTGCACGCCAAAAATTACAGAGCTGGTTTAGGCAGCCTTTACTCTGGATGAGCCTGTGCTGTCAGATAACCGAGCTCCCCAGCTCCTTCCCAGGCCCTGCTCTCCTGCTCTCACACAAACTGTCTCTGTGTGCCTCAGCTCACTCCTCAGCTCTCTTTTGAAGTGAAGCGACTCGGGACCGTGAGCCAGGCTGGGATACAGCCCACACTTCATAACCACAACCAGCCAGCTTTGGCTACCTCAGCCCTCAAAAACTAGTCCAAAAGGCCTTGCACCCCTCAAACGCCGTCCTGCGTCCCCCTGCCCATGCCCTAGGCCAGGTAGCGCACACTAACGGCATCGTGACAGAAAAGAAAACGAGGGCAGCCTGGCAGGCTAGAGCACAGCCCTCGCATTATTCCCGACGTTTCCTTTGAACTGAACAAAAGGCGCAAAGAAAGCGAGCGATTATTTCCTAGGGCCATAAGCACGCTACCCAGAGCCCAGAGAAGACGTGAGCCCAGTCTACAGAACAGTGTGAATGAATATAAAAACATGTTATGATTTGACCCGGGAGCTAGGCACCGTTCCCCGGAGCAGATGCCTTTTAGCAGTGTGGGCATGGCCTAGAGGTGGGAGACGTCTGTACTCTGCCATCCAAGACGCGAAGGTTTCTTGGAAACCAGGCTGGACTGTCGACTGAGTTATCTCCGACACAGGTACCTTAAAACAGCCACGAGGCTGTCTGCTGCGAAAAAAGGTGGGGATTTTCTGCAAGGCCCTTAGATGCCAGCAGCTTCAGAAGTTGGGTCATCGCCCTCAGAAGTTACTTCTGTGGGGAAAAAGAAAATGGCAGTCATGGAAATGTCACTTCGGACCTCGACATCATTTATTTCCTCCTGAATCCTTTGCTGAGAAAGCTCTGAAGGGGCTCAGGACCTTGCCTCGTCTGAGCCCTCATCCAGGGAGGTATCAGTCATGGAGATCGCTCTTGGTGGTGAGCAAGACCATCTCCTGGCTCAGCGAGAGCGAAGAAGCAAACCCAGAGTGAATTCTGGAGGGACACCTGTAACAGCTGCCACAGCTCAGGAAAGGACCCCACGGAGATCTGGAGTCACAGGCAGAGTCACACCTGGGGAGGAAGAAGAAGTGGGATGTTATCTCGGGGTCGGTGTGCTCTGCTGCCGGCAGCATGGGGCTCTCCTGGCTCCTAACCATGGGGCACTTGGCAGGAGATGTAATAGCACAGGTAAACGAACACTTAAATACATGAACATGTGCAGAGCATTACACAGTTCTCCGTACGGTTGCTGTCTCATCTCCATCACAGAATCAGGACTGATTTTTCACTACTATAAAGACTAGAAAGCGAGAGCTTTACAAGAGATGATCGTCGATAATTTCTGACAGCAGTTTCTCGGCTTGCCTCTACCGAGCAGTGGCTGTGGACGGTACGAGATCAGCAGCAGGTCACTCACCAGAGCTGGACCCCATCCTGGTAGGAGCTGCGTGAGCATCAGGCTGAGCTGAAGTCCCTCAGCGCAGCAAAACAAGCACCTGACAAGGGGAGACAGAGAAATGACAGGGCAAGAAGCAGAGGCTTAGAGACATTAGTTTATTTGAAAGCAGCAGCCAGGCTCTTAGTGGAAAAAAAAGGAGACAGAAGCTGAGTGTCTCACCTTGATGCAGTATCCTTTCCTACACTTGATGCAATTTTCAGTGCATTCATAGCTTAAATAAGTAAATATATTCCATTAAGATTAGTGGCTCACAGATGTGCCAAGTGTTACTGAAGAAAGTAAGGTTGCCATGGTAAGTGCACACACTTGGGCTGTGCAGTAAACAAATAAAATCCAGGTAAATTTTGTCTGTGTATATTACCATTTCTTGAAGGTTCAGGAACAGAGACAATTTATATAAAAATAAGGACGAACGCTACTTATGTTACTACTTGAAATGACCAGCAGTTAAAATAAAAAAAAACACTGACATTTTGTATGTCTCATTTCAAGTGCTTAACTGAGGGAAAATGGGAAAATGAGGCTTAGGGTTTAATTTGAAAACTGTGAATAATTAAAAGTTTTGAGTAAATAAATCGATGTCAGTTAGGTAAATACAATATTGCAGTAGTTTGAACATAAATGTGATTTTCCTGCCCTTTTTAATGTTTTCATACTGGTTTAATACCATCCAATTTCAAAAGAAATTGTATATACAGGCTGTGGCATAGAAATAAAAAGCATGAAGTCCATTATCTTTGCATCAGGTAATGACTATATAAAACCTGTTTATGATGCATCAAGTTAAGATTCGGTAATATCTTGTACACTTTAGATATTATGATTGAAGTTCATCACCCCTCACCTACCTATATGCGTCTGTTCTGCACCCTTTGGGTTATCTAGACTTTTTGCATGGGAAACATGCGCAATATATGACCACCTGACCTAATTTAGATATCCACATTACAATGAGATAAGCAATATCATGTTTCTCTCCATTAACTATGAAAAAACCAGATGACTACTTCAAATATACTTTTCTTATTGTCCCTGCTTGTATAGTATTAAACTCTAAGTGCCCTAAGCAACTTCATAATGTACAGTCATAACAAAAAATCAAATTTAAGACCTCAAAGTTTGACATTAAAGGTCCGCTTCAGATAACAATAAAATCAGTTTTAAGGTTTTTATGTCATTATCAGTTTCAGGGTTGTTTTTTTTTATGTGATTACTTACCATGTATAGATTTAGGTCCTCATATTTGAAAATAATGTGTTACTCTTGTTTTAGTAAGTATGAGTAAGACCAGTGAAAGAATGGTTTTGTACTCTAGTACAGTAGCTAATATTTTTGTGCCTTTTAGGGATTTACTTTTTCAAAGTAGTTGTATATACAAACAGCCTACGATGAGAACCTTGAAATTATACTTGTGCATCATAAGACAAAGATCAGGAGCGTATCTTTGAAGAGAATTTCCCATCATTCCCCCACACCATATTGCGCTTTGATTCCCATCAGGGATCCATACTGGCAGGCTTGGACTGGATTCCTTCTGGAGGGAACGGAGCCAGAAGACACACTCCAGCAGCTAACAGGCGTTTAGTCCATGGGAGCAGACCTGAGCTACTCCGAAATAAAATTCCCGGTGTTAGGTCCAGTTTCTCTGTATAGAGCTGCTGCTCCTAACACACACACACACGCTACTCGCTAATGCAGTCTTAGCCAGTGACTCGCTGTGTCACATTTTAACACTACACACTTCATGTGATGTAAATCTGAACCGTATCATTCTTCTCCTTTGTACATGTGCGTGAGTTGAACAACTCTTTGGCAATTCCTGAAAAGATGGCACTGCAGCTTTGCTTTACCATGGGTAACTTTCTACGACATAGAAGGGACAAAAGATGCGGCCAACAACCCTGTCGTGAGCCAAAATGCCAGAATTCAACTTGCCCTTTCCTTTGGTTCAAGTGCTTTTTACCACTTGTATGCCAAAGTAACTCATTTCATTAGGAAAATGGGGTGATAAATAATTGCAATGCATTCACAGTTCTACCTGAGCTTCTGAAACACTCTGCATCCTCTCCCTCCATTATCCCATCAATAGTGGGATATAATGCCGCTGCTGCTGCCTGCGCTTGTGCTCTCTCCATTAGGACTCGGCTCACTCAGAACCCAGCACACTGCAGCACAAATTCTGTCACTCCTTGAAGTATTTGATCCCTAAAATCTAATTCTGCCAGCTTACACCCTTCTCACTCCCAAGGTACGTACTGTTGATGCTGATGGAAAAAATGTGTAGTGCTGTATTTTGACAATATGTGGGTACATTTATCTGCCAAGAACCTTCCTTTGGCACGTCAGGCTGTAATTTATTTCATTTACTTTCTTCTGCATCATGTGATGGAGAATGCGAAATTTGATTCTTGAGTTTCAGCACAGTAGCATTTTGTTGCAGACAAGCTTGACAAAGGCTGTGTTATTACTTTTAGCTTAGACTATTAAAATGATTCATGTGCAGTATTTCAATCACTCGTTATTTTGCCTCACTGTTTTCTTCAATTGATTAAATCTCTAGTAATCAAAAATTTTACATTTTAGGCTTACTGCTTATTTTGACTACACTTCGTTGTTAGGACTGATCATTTAATAAATATCGATTGAGCAAGCTGCTCAAAATTCACCAGGTTTAATGCGTAAAAATGTACTTAGATGGGAGTAGCTTTGTATAACTCTGCTTCCAGAGAATAAATAGACATTTACAATTAACCTCATGGGAAAAGAATTAGGACAATGCCTGCTGAGTGCTTTTGAAAATCATGTTTGTTTTGCCCAACAAAACGCAAGCAGAGAGCAATCCCTTTGAAAACTGTTTTCTTAGAGTCCCAGAGTTATATGGTCAAAGAAAGAAGAGAGAATACAAGATCCCGTGGAAAGAACTCTGCAGGATGTACTCTTGGAGAGCCTGCAATGTATAATAAAAACATGTCCATAGGCTCTGTGAAATCAACTTGTTTAATTATACTAATAATAGGAAGTAAGAGTATAATGCTGAAGTGCTGCAAGGCTCAAGATTTTTTTTCATAAAAGTCCTTCTCTAGGGAAGAAGAATATAATTAAAACCTTAGTTTTCACAGAAAGTATGGAGATCTGAAGAAAAACAGGAGTTTGAAGGAAAGTCATTAGTCTCGATCAAAGTTATTTGATAGAAAATGACAGTCGTCTTTTGCTAAATGTGCCTGCTTACAACGTAAGAAAAATGACTACATTAACTTTTACTTTGCCATTTTTGCTTAAAAGACAATTGAGTGTGTTGCTCGTGATTAAATATTCAAAAATATTATTCTTGCAGGCAGATAACATTCTTTTGGTGAATTGGTTCTGGGAACCAATCACTGGGAACATTTTAATGACTGCAGTCACAGTATCACCGTTATTTGAAGAGGCAATAAGTCATCAGCCACGATGGCATCTACTGTCCTATGGAAAGTTTGGACTTGATCCCGTGGCCTCCACCAGCTGTTAGTCGGCTTAGGCTATAAATATCCAATGGGTTCAGTTCACCTTCCAAAAGGCAAATGTGGACCAGGGCTTTTCTGCATTTCACAAAAGGTGAAGAGTAGCCCCAAGAAGAACATAGCTTTGAATTTGCCCTGAAGCAGAAGCGGCATTCATTGAAATGATGACATTTCCATGTGAGGCCTCAAGGAGAGTAATTTCTAGCCATGAGCCTTCCCAGGAGGCTCTGGAACTAGAAAGATTCAATTAAGAACTTGAAAATGGCCATAGTATGAAGTTAGACCATATTAGACTAGAAATATGAGTTAAAGATTGTAAACATCACATGAGAACTGCCTGTCGGCAGTGTCTGGAGTTTCTCAGTTCAGAGGCAGCATGCAGAAAAGCATCAGCTTATTTGTCCTGTTATGGAAGCTACATAGTTAGCTTAAAGCTATCTATAATAACACTTGTGTGGCTCCAATGTAAGCATACACTTTGATAGGAAGCCAGAAAGAGTTCTTAAATGAAGGAATTATCATAATTTTGATAGTGCTTTGAAGTGTTTCTCTGATCAGGCAGCGCTGCTCTTCCCATGAGATCACTAACCACTGAAATTATTGCTGCTTCGTCAAGGCACTCTGGCTTGAAGCAGAGCACCAGAAGTCTGCAAGAGGTGCTCTGCCGTTGGATTCCTTTGTCTCCATCTTTCTCAAGGGAAGACGTGCAAAGATTTGGTAGGGATCTCCCCAAATTGCACTGGTGTCTCTCTCAGGCTGCTGTAGGGACCAGATAACTTCTGGGAATCAGCAGTGCTGAAAATTGGGTGAGTAACAGATGAAAGTGTCCAAAAAAATGCTACTAGCTAAGCTGGACCGGAAGAAAAAGTTAACCGGTATTTCCACAGCAGAAATAGACCTCAGCCACCTTTCTCACTGGGGTATTTGGCAAACTCTAGGGCTATCCAGCCGGCAGCCAGCCCACCTCACCACGGCACCCTGTGTCAATGAAAGACGTCAGCTTGGCTCTCTGTGCGCCCAGCCAAGGGCTTACCCCCGCCGGCACGGCCGGACAGTGGGAGCTGCTGGGAGGAGAGGTGCGGCAGAGGCCTCCGCCCTAAAGCAGCCGCTCTGCGATTTCGTCTGCAGTCACAGCCTGGGAGTTGCCCTCTGCCTCTCTGAGGACGAGCCCCTCTGCGACGCAGCCCGCCCGTGAGCTGAAACCTCCTTTTCCAGCCCTCTGCCAGCAGACGTGAATGGCAGTGGCAGTTCTTTTTCCCTACCTTGACTGCTTTGACTCGTCCAGAGATACTGCTCAGGGCCCTCTCCATCTTCTGTGCAAAGTACGACAAAAATCCCTCACGTTAGAAAGCATCCAGGAAGGTCAGCCATCCAAGTTAGTTAAACAGTGCTGCAGTCAGCACAGCCACACATAGATCTTGTATGTTCCTTTTTTGCTAGAGTTACGTTCTCCAAGGCCAGTGCCTCTGCCAGTGATCAAGCATCTGAATTCATTTTCTACAGCGATTTCTATTGCCCATTTTCAGAAAATGTATTACTCTTGGTTCAAGCTCTGGTTAGGGTGTTAGAGATCGCAGCTCTTTTACAACAATATTTTGGAACATTGATGCTAAATACTGAATTATTATGAAAATAAGGATGGAGAACGTAACTACAAACACAGTCAGGCTATTGTCAAATTCACTCACCACATGCCTGTCGTCCCAGACTTCATCAAGAGTAAGAAATCTCCAGGGTAGCAGCTATTCACCTATCCATCTATTTTCACATCTTCTTTTAGCGGTCAAGTTAGAAACAGCAGTATTAGCATCAACTGATAAAGACGCGATGACGGTGATGGATGGAGTTCCAGAAACATATGCTGGGGATATGACTGATTTCAGAGATGTACATAAATGAAGTGAAGAGGTTGTATTCAGTCTGGTGGAGCCAGGGTCTTGATCTCCCTCACTAAGGAATCTCACTAAGCTGTGCAGCCATTTATCAGGTGATATGGTAATTAGTTTCAGCAAGGCATCTTGGCAGTCTCCACTGAATATAGAGTTTGTAAATTTTTGCACAGGTACTGTTACTGTAGCCAAGATTGTCCGCGTGAAGGCTGTGCAAACCTGGTAGGCAGAAATACATCTTTTATTCAACCTACTGATAGATTTGAAGAAAATTCCTAAGATTTCAGGTACAAGAGCCCTTCTTTAGTTTTGAAACAGAACAGCCTATAGATACGTTCAGATTGCCGCTTAAATTAACTGTGTTAAGCTGAGAAGCCAATTACGGAGGGGAGGTGGAAAGGCAGCTGCTTCGGGTCAGGCTGTGAGCTGGGCTGGAGGGACGACAGCCCTGCACTGCGGCAGCAGATGTGCCTCCAAAGTCTGGGCTTCCCATGAAATGCTCCGAAGACAAGTTGTGTCCCTGTTGCATTGAAAGTGTTCCTTTTGTAGAACACTCCGCACGAACATAAAGAGGTGGGGGAGGCGTTAACCTTCTGTTCCAGGGTCAATATTCGTGATAGCTGGATAACAAGCGCAGCCGTGATAACAAGCGCACCAGTGACAGCCTTGCCAACACACAAGGAAATGGGTCAGCAGAGAGGAGCGGGAAACATGCTCGAAGAGTGGTAAGCAGCAAGTCACCATCTTCTTGCCCAGTATAGCATGTGAAAACAAGACAACTTTGTATTCACAAAACAACTTCCACCAAAGGCTCTCTGACATTTTTCCCACCTTTCAATACTCAAACCTCCCAATACGCCTTTGGGGGGAAAGAATTATTATGCAGAGGCTAAATGACTTGCATTCTGCTAAGGATAAATGATTTGCCTAAAGACACAGAGCAAATCAGTGGCTTTGATTTATAGCTCTGATCTGGCCTGACTGCAAGGGAAGACTTTTCTGGATCCGCATGGAGCCCCACCGAAGTCTCCAGCTGGAGAAAGAGCCGGCGCAGGGTCGGAACCCAGCAGTCTGAGTCTCAGTACTCGATCTAGGAGAAGACATTAACCCTTTTTTCTTGCCCAAGGTACTGTTGGCAGAATAATGTCTGCAATGTCTTTGCATTATGTATTTGACAGAAAAAAATAGAATATAATAAGAATACTATAATGCGATAATGTATGTTTATATGCATTGCCACTCTTCTCAAAATTGTGTTTGAGCAATCTATCTCGAATATTTCTTGTTTCTATAGAACTCTTTGCTAGCTAATTTTGTAAGTGTGTCTGATCGGGCTCATTTAATTCATCATTTTTGTTTGACTCATTAATCTCTGCCTTTCCTTTGAAAGATAATCTGCATTTAATGGCTATGTTATGTAATATGCAGCAAGGCAGGAATATCTTGCACACTTTCAGAGGGCAATATTGTAATGTGTTGCTAGATTTATCTATGCATCAAAATCTCATTTTTAAGATGCCCAAAGTGCTTTCAATTACCAATGGGGTGAGTTTCTGAGCACTGCTATAATTTGTTTCTGGAAGAGTCTGAGGATTAGAAATCACAGTCATGTAAGAGTTTTTCAAGGTACAGCCGCAATCACACAAAAAAGCTAAAGATGGGAATAAATTAAATTTAAATGATATGCTTTATATTTTCTTATCAATAATTACTTACCCCAAAGCCATCCCTTCTGACAATCACTATGCTAAGATTGGTCATGGGCTGATTCCAGGCCCTGGTAGGGGGACAGTAAGCCCAAACCCTCCCATTCCCCGTGCTTCTTGCAGCTCCCAGTAAGGATAGCAAGGTCTTTGCGACTCTGCTGTCGGCAGGTAGGTACAGTCCATTTCCAGTGGCAGATGTCAATCTACGCACCTTTTAGCTAGTGAGTGAAGATGTCTGATGTCCTTCAAACATCTTTTAAAGACACAAACTGACAGCAGCTGGAGAAATTCAAAGATGCGACAGGGCAGTAAATCTGGCCTGCTGTGGATTTCAGTTCAGCCTTTGTAATGTTTTCCAGACCGGGGAGTCAATGGAAACACTAAGAGGGTACTTGCAGACTGCTCACCTGGGTCTGGTGGTCCTTTGCTTAACTTCATCCCATTATTCCTACCAGAGGATTCACCCTGTCCATTCTAGGAAATTTGGGATAGCTAAGCTATGGTGCCTCTTCCTTCCCCTTCCTGTTGTTTCTAAAGGCACATAATACCATAGCTGATGGAAGGATCCAAATATTAAACACATAAATGATCCAAATAATTCAAGGTGACACTGCAAATACTCTTCTCATAGGTATCAGGACTTCTTTTGTCTTCAGCTATAATCATAGAAACTTCCTCTCCTTTACTGCGTTTAGGTTACTCATAGACTTAGTCACTGGTCTTTCATTTAAGATTTTTGTAATTATCTTATACCTGTTCGGTGTACATATAAATACATACACACTGTTTACTTTCATAATCTCTTTACCAAGGACTTCATTTTATTAACAAGTTGAAACATCTCATTAGAGCAATCAAATACCATCTCCCTAAACTCTGGGGTTTTTTCCTCATCTTGAATTCTTTCCTATTTCTTAAATTCTTTCAGAGAATGAAAAACTGTATCCAATTGCAGTCAAACCAAAACTGGTAGACAAAGATTATAACTCCTTGCTCGGTGACATTATGCATTACAATGTGATCCCATAATGGTACTAGCTCATTTTGCTACTATAACTCATTGCAAACTTGTACCTGCTTTGCTCTGCTAACTCCTCTAGACTACTTTGCACTGGTACTATTGAGGTTTCTCCGTTCTACTGAGTAACTGAGTTTGTGAATGATTTTTCTCAGGAGAATTAGCCTGCATTTAGAAGTGAATCTTATTTCTGTGCATTATTCAATTCTTTAGGTAGTGTCTCGTAAATTTTCCCCATCCTTACTGTTGTTAAAAAGTCCCTCACACTGTAAATTTCATTGAGGCTGCTTTTTCCTGTCTTTCCGAGAAATCATTAATGAAGATACTAAAACTTGAGCAAACCCAGGCATCCACTAGATATCTCACCCAAGTCTTAACAGATTGCCACTTCTCATTATCTTTTGTTAACAGTTCTTCAGCCAACTTCAGTCCATGTGAACATGTTTGTTCCCTGGCCAATTTGAATTAATTTGGAAAGCTGCTGTCAACTGCTTTATTAAAATCGAAATAAATGATAGCTACTGCTCTGAATTCATCCAATAATTTTGCAGTTCTATCAAAAAAGCAATCATCGAGTTTGTCTTGCAAGATCTGTACTTGGTAAATTCGCACTACTTAATGCTGTTGCTTTCATTATCCTCCAGAAGCCCAGAAATGCCTTTTTTCCCCAACACTTCTTTAGCATCCTAATGATCAAAGTCAGAATTATTAAAGGGCAATACTCTGGCTGCCTAAGTGTACATAATCATTGTGTGTTGCCACCTTCAGTCTTCTGAAGCCCAGTAGTAGGTAATAACTGTTTTAATCTATTCCTCCATTTCTATTTTGCCATTTGCCTACTACGTTTCTAATAATGGTTTGAAATGTGTGTAGGGGCTGTGAAGCCTAAAGCTGCTTCTTGCTTAGTCAAACGAAATAGTTCATCTTTATACATAATTTTCAGATTATTGACACTGTACTGTACTGTTCCGCTTCTATACTTCTCTTTCAATGTCTTTCTTCACTAAGTACTCAGTTGTCTGGTGCTCTTTTCTGGTCCCAGATTAAAGCGGTATGTTATTCCATTGCGGTTCAATGCCTTCATTCAAGGCCATGAGCACTTTTGTTATTTTTTTTTTTATATTCCTACAACCTACTTTTTTTTTTTTTTGCTACAGCCAACTTGTTCATAACTTATTGCCAATTGCCTTCACTGTGAAGAAAATCATTGCACCACCTTATGTGTGCTACTACATAGTGCTTAAATGCTACTTCTGCTTTTATGATGCAAGACATTACAAACCGAAAAGGCCTGGACAATATAGAGGATTTTCTATATCAGACAACCTCTCCCCTACCATGGCATCAAAGAGTCAGGAAGAATTTATATTATTCATGGATAAAACAAACGAGAGCCTTGCTCAGAGAATGCATCTGCTCTCTGCCCTTGGAGTACTTCAGGAGCTACGCTAGTTTTGGCCAAAAGCACTACTCCGTGTCTGTTCTTGAGTAATGTCACCAGGAAACGGTCAAACCCTAAATACTAATTAAGTGTACAAAAGCTAATATCCCACGTATGGTGTGGGAAAAAAAATCTGGGTTTAAATCAGGATATAAGAAAGAATCAATTTATCAACTTTGCAGCCATTACCTGCTATGAGAGGATTGTCATCTGTCAGAACAGACAGTGTCTATCCTCAAACATATTTTGACTAGGATATATTGCTTCCCATCTAGCACAAGTGACAGAGGTCTATGAAAAAAACAAAAAAGCCCTACTGAGACTCTCTTGGTCTGATGGTTAGTTTTTTACATTCAGGTCCTGACCAACGCCCTGCATTGGGCTTCAATTACTAATTTCATTTACAGTAAATGGAGTAATTTTTTTCCAGGAAGTTCATCATTCACTTCAGGTTATGCCTTAAAATTTCCTACATACGTTACCCTACTACTGAAATTCATGATATTCACCTTTTCTATCGACCTCACTTCATTAGCTACGTTTTATGATGTGATTTATTGTTGTGGGGTTTTTTTTCCCACGTTGACTAAGGGATCCTCGATAACTCGCTCAGATGTAGACATCTGTCTAGTAGACACCTAAACTTAGCAAGTCTGACACACATTGTAGGAGCCAGGCTTTTTGGAAGTAGTGTGTTGCACTGCTTTGTCTCAGCTGTTCAAATCTCTCTAGCTCTGCCAAAATAGGACTGGATAGTACATTAATTGAACCATTACCACCAGGACACATGGAAGTCCCAGTCCTGCTGTGCCTTCGGGCCAGCGTATACAATTCTTCTGTCACCAAGTCTGATACAAATTAGAAGATGCTAGCACAATGTAGAGAAAGTGAGTATACTTACTTACTAGGAAGACAAACTCAATCTTGCCCAGCTGAAAGTGAGTCAACTCTGTTTATTTGAGTTCACCCACTTGTCTATATGTGCCTGCATTTAAATTCATGTTTGTAGAGTCAATTCTTATTACATATTTCCCTTGATCCCTTGGTTTTAGCAAACCTCATTATTTACTTCAGTTTTTCAAAGGTAGTGCAATTAGCATTTTGTACCTTTATGCCCTGTCAGGTTTGTATCTGCTTAGCAGAAGCTGCAAGTTTAACGTACGTAGGAAGGAAGTAGTATACTTCTGTCCTTTTATAGCCTAAGCAAATCACTTAGACACTTTCTGTAGCACCATTTTATACCCTATTACAAAGCAGACTTGCTGAATACAAGCAAAATGCTTTTTAAATTGTAATTGCAATTGCACACCTAATTTTAAACCTATGACCTTCATTTTGCTGTTTATTATATGTATAATTTTGAGTACTTAGCCTCCATCGAAATTCCATGCAGCTGTATCAATTACATATTTGCCCATTTTAATGTAATATCATACTGTGCACACAAAAACAGTAAAACGCAAAACCCATACATGCCTTTGAAATTTTGGTATTGGTCACGGTCACAGAAGAATGAATTATGTAAAGACAGCTGCAGAGACAGTTTTTATGAACCATGATCCTGATATTTTGTCCTTAGTTTTTTATTCATCTATTTTTCCCAGGATGAACTATTACTGAAAAATACCCTCAGTGATAAGGAGATTTAAAGAGAACAAAAAAATTCCTGAGTCAACCATTTATCTGCTACTGAATTCTGTAAACTAATCTTAGTTCAAGCAAGAGCTCCCCTAAGCAGTTCATATATTTTAATATGGTACAAGCACTCTGTATACATGGAACAGCTTATGGCTTACGCCGTTTTAAAACCAAAGGGAAAAATCTGCACTTGCATAGCACACCGAGTGAAATCCTAACCAAGGCCCCCAGCCCACCAGCCTACACCAGTCACAAAAAGGCACTAAGGAAGTCTGCAGCTTTTACTGCTTCTCAAGGCCACCGCATATAGTGGCAACCATCACCTGCTGTTTATCTTAAGCGGAAATAATTTGTCTTACTGTCATTAAGCTTATGATACTGGCCAGTGAAGACTTTTTAACACAAATGCTTGAGCTCTCTCCTATCACGTTGGTTCCACTGGAGATTATTGTAACTGGTTGGCATTAAATTGGACTCATCAATGTGAAATAATCCCCTGTACACACCTTTTTCACTCTTTTAATTCAGCATTTAGCCGAAGTACCTTCTCTGTAAGCTTTTCTCAGAGCCACAGTCCCCAATTCTTGCTTTTTTTTTTTTCCCCTTTGCTCCAGCTTCTTTGGTTGGGGTTTTCCTCTGCTTGTCCTCTATAGCTGCACAAATCTTCAGAAAACAAACACGAAAGCTCCCCTTCTCCCTCCCCAAAGTGGCTCTGCTCTCCAAGCTGACATGTTCTCCTTTGGGGTAACTTATCGGCCTTGGGGTTACTTACCTGCTTGGGTTAACCTGTGTTTGATGCCAACCACCCAAAACCTCGTACGTTTTTTTGAAAGGGACAGAACTGCTCTGATTTCCACTTGTATATATGGAAATACATGCCTATTTTGTGCTAAGACTTCTATTACATCATTACGCTAACCTCCATAGAAATGTATTTGAAATCTGTCAATCAGCTAAGCAACTGAGTGGGATGGGAAAAAATGGGTTACATCCATGATTGCAGAGTGGGAACAATACACATTTTTGGTGTTAACTATAAACAGTTAATGAATCTAAAAGTGCATCTCTGAAAATAATACTATTTATTCAAATCATATTTGTGAGCTATTTCGTCTTTTTAAGGGATGGATTCACATTTGTGCTTGCGCTTATTGCAACCTTCTGACAGTTTTATTGTTGAAAAGTTCAAGGTACATCTCATAATTGTACCAGGAACATGCATTTATCACTGGCAACAGTTCTGTGCCACATGAAATGAATTACTGTAATAGACATGTCATGTAATAGCATCTTATTATCCTCCCCCTCTTCCTCCTCTTTCTTTTTCTTAACTTTCTGCAATGAGCAGGTCAAAAATGATGGTAAGTGTAACAGACAAAAGTGATTCGTGAGTAAGTTCAAGAGGAAAAGAGACGTTTGCTAAAAGTAATGCTGTAGCAGTACAATGACTAGTTAACATCGCGTTCAATACGCTGCAAAGTGAAAAAGTGCTGTACTAGGGCTCGAGCCCCAGCGCTGCTGCTTAGGCCCTAGCAGTTCAGCAGACGGTGAGGCACTTCGGTGGGTCAGGATGGTGAGCGCCATGGAAGACCAAGGTCACTTAGACCCTTCTGCCCTGGTTTCTTCATTGCAGCCCCCTAATTACTGCTGAGAAGCAAGGCGATACAAAGGCAAAACCATTCCAAATATACCCAGGCTCTACCCACTGTTGCTACAGTTGCTGTGGCCTGAGAAAAAGAGCGGCAGGACGGTGGCAGAAAGAGGAGGAGGTGACGCATGGGAAGCGTACCTGAGGATCAAGCCTCACCGTGGCTCTGCTGATGCAGTTCTCCTTCAGTCTTGCACCATTAGACCAAATTCTACGGGGCTGACTTAGGACAAATTGGCACAGGCGTGCAGGACAGTATGGGCCAGATTCAGTCCAGAGGTTTCTGTAGTTTGACATCAGCCCCAAGACGCAAACAACAACCACTAGCAGGGTGCCTCCTTTTAACCATTCAGCAATTTCAGTTTAATTAGATTTTGGCCACAGTAGATGTGGCTGGTAACTCAAAGACCAAGTTTCAACATAATGAGGCTTTAATTTCCCAAGCACATCCTCATTATTTCAGCTTTATCTTCATTACACTTTTCTGACAGCTATCTTTGTGCTCATTTTCCCATCCCATCCATAATACAGCCTTGGCCATCAAGATACGTCGTTCTCAATACTGTTTCTCTAACATGGCGGGGTTTTTCTCAGAAAAGCCAGGATTACCACCGCCTCACTGAATCCCTTCTCTCCACTCCCGAGGCCTTGGTCCTTGCAGGATGCAGGAGTCAGCAGCGGGACTCTGCATGGCGGCTTCTGTGCTGAAGGTGCAGCTTAAAGGAAGCTAGATAATTTTTGCTAGGAACAGGAGGAAGCAGGGAATTAATTAGTCAGCAAAAGCTGATTTTCTATTATTAAGATAGCAAATACTCCTAAGTCAGTTTACAAACCAAAGGCTCTAGCTTCTCTCCCTCCTGCTCAGCTGCGGAGCTCAGCTGCGGAGCTTTCAAAGCAAATGGGTGCCTTTAAAGTTCTGCTCTCACTGAAGACACTGAGCCGAGAGCAAATAAACAGCTCTTCATTTGGTCTTGTATGAGTATGTTCAACTTGAAAGCAGCTCAGCCACCGACTGAAGTGCTGCTGATTGCAGTGGCCACACCGGGGAAGAAACAAGCAGGTTCTTTTTGATGTCTGATTAGGAGCTGTGCTGCCGCGGGGATTGCAGGGGCAAGTGCCGCTCTCCATCCTCACGTCCCGCCTCCTCTCCCGGGGATGCTTCCCAGGGTGGCCGTGCACTTCGTCTCAGCCGTTTCAACACTGCTGGAGAGGTGCATGTAGTAGAAAAGGGAGGGACAAAGCCCCCTTTCAGGGCAGGGATACGTACCTGTATCCCCTCTTAATGTGAAAGCTCTCCACTGGCCCCCAAGCCACCTCCTCAGGCCTCCTGAACGCCTGCTCCAGACCCAAACTCGGCGAAAAAGAGGTATGAGGGGTATGTCTCCGTACTCTGCTGACATACGCATATAGGATGGTCAGAATTCTAGTCCCAGTGTAGTAATACAGGGAAGTATTTAATGGTAGGATACTATAAACATACTCATGTAGGCTCCAGCTCTGCTTACCTGTGCTCAAAGCATCCATGCTGCCTGATGTGCTTTGCAAACTCAGGACCTTAAAAATTCCCTTCGGCTTTTCAGCAGACTAAGATGTGCAGTACAGAAGAAAACATCTTTACTGTTAAAGAAAAAAGACATTCTGGCATTGAAAGGTACATTTTGAAAAATACAGGTTTGGCTTCTACTCCCAGTGATGTCAATGTCAAAGCTCCAATTGACTTCAGTGGGAACATGATTGTAGCCAATGGGTAAATAATTGCACATATTTCACATCTCATTGTTACTGAAAACTGTCCTTCAAAAAAGGGAAATAACAGCCTGAATTCAAGGACTCTATTAAAAAGGTCATTTGAACTGCATTCCAGTTGAAATCACCTTTACCAAGGAAAAGATCTGTTTGCTTATTCAAAATTTACATAATTAGGAAAGCACAGAAGATGGACTTTGTTCTCTACTCCAGTCTCAGTCCTGTTAGTCCTGGAGAGCTTCAGAGTATTTCCAAGCCCAAATTTTGTGTCTTCTGTGGATCTCTGCTTTCTACTAGTCCCAGCATTTTAATGTTTTGAAAAATTCCTCACAGCAAAAAATACTTTTTCTTGCATGTTTTTCATTGTAAAACCTCAGTGTATCTATTCAGCATTATTAAACTGTTATCTCAGCTGAAATGGGAACATAATCGAAAGGCTGGGTATTATTTATCTTAGCCATGTCTCCACGTCAGAAAATTAAGACAGTGATGAATTACACATTACTATACAAAATTTTATTATCAGAGACAAAATTCAAATTTGTTCTGCTTAAAATACAGAAGATAAAGTTTCTCATTTAAAAAAAAATCCATTTAGTCAGTCCTTAGTTAGAATGGAATAAAAATTTTATGTTGAAAACATAGTGGTCCCATATTTATGGAGTTATTTTTAAAGGCATATCATAGAAAAACACATTTCTGGTAAACTGTAACAGAAATTCATAGATTTTATTTGGCTAATGGTTTAAATTGCTGATTAGGTCTATATTCATTCATTAACATTCTAAGAATAACTCTGCTTTTATTCTTAAATCCCAGGATGCTTCAAACAATAAATAACCTTGTTCAATTTGGCATTTTTAGATATACTGAGAATCAGTATCTCCCCTCTATATGCAAAATATATGCTTCTCTATAAAAAACGAAGAGAGAGAAGAGCAGTTGGCTCTATATAAAGTAAGCTGTGATTTTAAATTCAGCAAAACCACATCACCATATTCTGCACCTGAAACCTGTGCCCAAACAGGTTTCAACCTATAATCACTTTCCAGAAAGACTGTTCCAGCCAGATGCATGATTTGGTACGTAACTTGAAGCACTCGATTAACCCCACAGAAATCAGTGGGTCTGTACGCGGCCGAGTCGCGGCCCACACAGCCTCACGTCCTGCCTGTGACCAACTGCTTTGCCGAGCTGCAACTTTTGAGTAAGAACTCTAAATACAAATAACCAATGAAAGCTTTGTCAAAGCAAATCGGTCCCGAATTAGAAGCTCTACATGCACGTATATATGGCACATAGAGAACGGTGACATTACGCAATGATCTATATTTCCTTTAAATGACAATGGCATTCTGATCTTGCAAACACTCGTTTGTGTGAAACCATTGGTGAACTGTATCTAAACTGAGCCAGCTCCACCTCTTACTTGACAAAGAACCGAATTCCAAAGAGTACAGATTTGAGAAGTGATGGAAAAATATGTTCTTATAATTACAGTATTCAGAATTACTCTAAGGCCGAGACAGACTTAATAGAGGGACTCATCCATTACAACCAGCATTAATAGCTGCAGGACTTCTTAAGGTGTCAAAAGATCTTACATGTGGAGTCTCTTGGGAAAATAATGCAATTTATTATCAAGCCTTTATTTTCAATAGTATGATCCATTTATGTCATTGACGTGTGTGTAGTGGAATAGATCATTAGTTTTCAGGGTACCGGTTTATGTTTATCTTCTGCAAAAATAGACCAACTGAACACCTTTCAGTAAAACGTCAGACAGGGAGCTACAATCTCTGTTTTTATAAGGCTATACGTCTCACCCACACCAAGCCTTTTGTCCCTCAAACATAAAAACAACATAGCAAAATTACATTTACACATATAATAAAGCTGTCTTTGTACAGGGTAGTTATACAGTAATTACAATGATGTTTCCATTAGAAGCTGTCAGAATATTTTTTTTTTTCACAGAGTGTCTATGTCCAGGGAGGTCCATCTCTGCTGAAACCTACTGTTTGCAGGAAAAAGAGAGGGTAGTAGCCACACTCTGCACAGTATGTACGATATTCTGCAGTCCTCCAAGCATATTACAAAGCTTTATCACACTGGAACCGATTGCAAAGTATTAGTCTAATGAAAAGCAAAAGGAAAACAAAAACTATTTGTCATCTAATACGTGCTACCCAAACATAGACAGAAATATGTGAAACATCCTGTACACCAGCCCAGCCGTCACCTCAGGGGGCTGTTTCGAAAGCAATGGGTTAGATCCTCAGCTGCAATTCACACCGGTCACTTCAAGGGATCTACCTCGCTGTGCACCAGCGGAGGATCGGCGGCCACACGCACGTGTCGTCAGTTTGGCTACAGGTTATTTGGAAATTACAGAAGAGAACATATTAAGTGGACTGAAACGTATCGCAGAGAACTGAGACTGCATCTTGGCTCTTGGCCTTGTCCGTTGTACCAAGACTATCCTTCTCGGGCGAATCCAAGCGATGCTGTCCAGGAAACGTTGGGGCCCGCTGGCTAAAGCCTCCTGGCTCGTGCCTGCGGGCCGCAGCACAGTCCCCTCCGCTCTCACAACGCTGCTCATCTCTACATTCTCTACCAACATCACTTCGATCTCCTTAGGAAACGGCGCACGTAAAATAAGCAAAGCTTTCAGAAACGCTGCTTGGCAAAGTCGCGCTTACTTCACTAGTTACCAATCAGCCAAATATAAACGCAATTTTTCTGAGAAAGGACACTGGGTCTGACCCACAGCACTTGCTCTTGTGGGCGATTCTCCATAAACACATCTCAATGAAACCAGCTCCACACCTGTTTTATAAAATCCAAGCTCAAATGTATTATCATGTGGGGGTATCCTGAGGTTGAGCTACCCTCCACTGTCAGCATAAAGACAAAAGATGGAGCTAAGTTCCACCAGCTTCTTCGAAATACACTTGATTTCAAAATTCTGCTCCAACTAAGGCATGTGGCCTTACTTTGGTGCAAAATCCTTATACGTAGCAGTCCCCTTCTCCCCTTCCTTCTCATTGAAAACTAAATTACTCATGTCAGCATGGACTACTTGCTCAAGTCCGTGCGGTTTTGCCGGGTTTCACAATTGGTTTTAAGACAGGCAGAAGCTTCCACAGTTACATGAGAAACAAAGTGGCCAATTTTTTACAGTTTTGTATGCAGAAAGGGAACTGTACCGACACTAGTGCCATGCAAGTTTGCACAGGCATCTGAATTTTTTTATGGTATTAGTACAGTGACTACTATTACTACTCTTAATCCTTCCAAACCCTTCGTTAGAAAAGGCCTGAGAAACTCATGGCACATTTTCAACATTAAGAAAAAAAACGTAAAGGAAAAGACTGACTGTGTTCTTACGCACTGAAAAATGAAAATATTTTTTGACCATTTCAAATGACTTCTGAAGAACTTAGATTTTAACATTCTAGACAAATAATTCAGTAATTATTTGTCTAGAATAACAATTTGTCTAACAATCTGGACAAAGATTTCAGTCAACAGTTGGGGTGGCCAGAGCTCAGGGATTTAGGTTTTGCTGTGCAATGCAGGCTCACTCTGTTTCCCGCTAGCACAAGGCAAGGACGCTCATCTCTGAAGATCACCCACAAGCCATAGCAGGCAAAAGGACCTTCTGTCCCTCCCGTCCAGCTGAGAGAAGGACACTTGGATGGAGCCTCTCTGCACTTCAGTGGTTCCCAGCTGCCTTCCTGACCCGGGTGGGCTGGCGGCAGCGGCGGACGACGCAGCCAGCAGTTTTTGGCCCGTTCCATCCCTCGCCGGGCAAACAGCCTATAGCCAGGCTGCTGAGAAGCAGGATGGTCCTTTTACTCCTTCAGGCTTGCACTGACACTGTGGCTATAAACCCCGCTTAGGGCAGGGAGCCTGACACGGTGAGTCCTCATAACGGAAGTGGTGGTAAGTTGGTTATACACATAAACAGTTTTCAAAGCCATATTCCTTCTCCTCAAAGAGAAAGTTGCACGTTTGGCTCAAAGTCTGTTTTCATTAACTTCAGTATTGGCTACGAACATGTGGAAAACCAAAACCTTATTATGCAGGTATCTAAACAAAGGCACCCTCACCTGCAAATATTGGCTTCACTTTATTCTACCCAAATAATCAGACTTACTGATATTTTATGGGAAAATTATCTCTACAGAGGACTTTTCACATGAATATATATATATACACACAATATTTTCTTCTTTCATTCTTTACTACTGAGGATTTAATTGTATGGTTCAGGATCTTTGCTGTGAAAGCAGCCTTCTGCATCACTGGAGAGATTTCCTTTGACAATCCAAAGCTCAGTGAAATATCCACAACAACCCAAAAACTACACAAAATTCCTCTTTAGTTTCCAACACTGTATCAGAATTCTTGCTATATTCACTGAAAAAATCATCAAAGGTCACAAATTTGGATGTACTTAAGGACACATGAAGGTTTTTTTCATCAAAATCAATGTCCAAGTACTCCCAGTAATTGCAGAAGTGACATTTCATTTCAGAAGACTGTTTTCACAGTCTTCTGCCCTAGTCACAGTTAGCAGCTACTATCATTTTAACAGCTATTAGCAGTGGATACACGAATAATTCTATCAGCTACAAAGTAACAGGCGGAGATTTTTGTAGCGGACGATGTTATAAAAATACAATAGATATTTTTACAATAGGTATATTGCTACGCTGGCATAAAATCGTGTCTATTCACATGTCTTCCTATATGATTTAGTAAGCCGTAACAATTAATAATTGCAAAGGATCCTGAGTCATACAAAGGCGGATTAGAGATACAGGTCTCATCAAATCTCTGTAAAATGATGCCCAGGGCTTGGGTGAGGCCCATGTCCACACTAGATCCATATTTTGCAGCACCTCCTCTCACTGGAAAGGAGAAAATTACATCCTGGATTTGAAAACGCTGAGAAGTTTGGGGTATTTGGCTTCCTAATCACAATCCAAATTATAAAAATGGGGCCCATTATTAGATAAGGACAAAGGAAGAAAAGGACTGGTAAAGGAGAAAGAAAATCAATAAGATAAATAGATTTTTCTACGCAAACTGTATTAGAGTTTTCCATGAGGTATCAACTATTCTTTAACACACAGTTGTGTAGAACTTCTTATGAAAAAAAGTTTCTAAGGACATATAATGAAATGCAAGGGGCCTGAATATTGCAGAAAACAGCTATAGTTTTGCTAGATTTAATCCATTTAAATTTAATCCTGATTCAGTGTGAAACAGCAAAATACAAAATATAAAAAATAAAAGAATAGGGAATTATAATGGAAAGGCCAGCTCAACCTTAGCTATAGCAGTAATGCCAACATTACCAGAATACAACAATTATAAGCAATACATCAATAGGTATGTATAAGAGATACATTTAGGGCTTGATATCTGTGGTAGACCAGTTGCTCAAGGCCACTAAAATATTAGTTTACATCCAACACCAGCTAAATGTGCAAGAACTTCTGTTCAAATGAGCAACAGTAGAACTTTGTGTGCACTGTGCGGAAAACACAGGCTGGAATAAACTTTCGACTTTGGAACAAATTGTTAGCCTGCCCTTTATCAGTGGAAAGACCAGAAACTTCTATGTGCATCCTGGAGGTATGTAGCTTAATCTGCGGTGCTGAAAAAAAAAAGTCATCAAAGACAATCTTGAAGAGAATCGCAAAGGGACAGACCATTACACAAACTCCTTATCTCTGAAATCCTCAAAGCAATTCACGTTTGAGGGCTTGGTTTTCTGCACACTCTTTGGATATCATAATTTTGGGCTTCATTACAGGGTAGAGGTTATATTAAAGAATATTTGGCCTGCTTTTTTATTATAAGAAATCTGCGTGTGATTTTGTTCAGTAGAAATTAATAATGTGATGCTACATACTGGCATTGAGGTTGAGTTTGGTCAACCACATAAAATAATACTTTGCACTTTTAAATGCCTTTCATCAGAGGATATTCAAGTGCTTTGCTAACGTTAGTCAAGCCTCACAACACCCCTGTGAGGTAGGTACAATACATAGGAGGAGGAAGAGGAGGAGGAGGAGGAGGAGGAGGATTTCACTCAACATGGACATGATACTGTCTCTGGGCATTAGGCTCACTAGCATTGCAACGTAGCACAAAGGTTTAGGGCTGACTATAAGGCAAAGAGTTAACAGTACAAGAGCACAGGATTCCCTCTTCTTTTGGTTATATGTGGCCAAGCTAACATGTGGTGCTACACAGCACCAAACAATGGAGTAAAAATGCCCACACCAGGATTTCATGCACCCGATCCACAAACAGCACCCTCTCCGCAGTAAAAGACACAAAATGACAGGCTCCAGATGGGGACGACAGCTTAGTTACGGGACGTGTCTACCAGTTCTTGAGGAGCAGAGTACCGTGGGAATGAGAGCCCAGAAAACAATACTGCCTCCGCACAACTCTGGTAATATCTGAAGATGCTTGCGTTTGGTCCTGTTCGCACTAACGTTTCAATTCACAGCTTACTGGGGACAAGCAGCCGCAACCGTAAAGCGTAGCGGTAACTTCCACGCCTTGTGAAGGAAAGAGCCAGATAAAATGCCTGCGCTCTACTTCGGCCACCCACATGCTCCCAATGTACAGGGCCATGATGTGGTCAGACGGTTGTGACAGGCTGGGATGGGATAAAAAACCACTGTCATACATCTACATTCCCCCTCTGAAGCTGCTGCAATCTGCCTCTTGAAAACTCTGTAGTTTTGTGGGTTTTTTTCTCCCCAGTGTAGACATGGGAGAGTATTTGGCCCCCACCAGTTTTATCCTCAACACTTAGCACCAGTGGTGCAGACAGTCATTGTACGAGTAGCAGTTCCACTGTGTCACTGATCTTTCAGATTAAGGATTGACAAAAAAGCAGCAAACATATGATTAAGAAAAGCGTCACTCATCTATAACAGTCTATGTTAAATACAAGGAAACAGAAAGAAAACAGTGTTCTCGGTATTAGCCAGTACAAATAAACACACTCCCCCGCCACTTCGCCATATTTCACTTTTCTAAGTTGGCATGAATGCTACATCCCATATTTGCAAAAGTATTGCCCACATAGAGAATCTGACCTGTCTATCACAATAAATCACTACAGAGACCTGTCTATCGTAATAAATCGCTACAGAGGCTGGTCTATCACATGCAAGACAGTCCTCCTGGGTAATTTTACGTCTCTGCATGCAAGATATTCTCCCTCTTTGCTAATTTCCATTTGAATCTTATGTTTATTTATAATATTTGTGCACTATCAGCTGCATAACTTACTACTGCAGAGGCTGGGTGACCCATCTTGAGTATCACTGCCCTGTAAAATAGCTGAGAAGAGGTGGTTCATGGATTCGGTGACATCAATGCAAAGTTCCCCTCCAACACTGCATACGTTCACAGCTAAAACTACACTGTTCCGCTGATCAGCAGTGAATAAATGTATATGATTATAATGCACGGATGATGTCCTTTTTGTTTTCTCTCTCTCCCCGCCTCCTCACCCCTTTCTCTTTCTCCCCTCTCTCTATTCCACTCATTTAAATACAGGAATACGGAGAATGCAGATACAACAACTGGCAACTCAGAAAATGAGCTGGCATCTTTGTCATCATTAAGAGACAATCTGAGTGGTACACTAATTGGCAGCTAGCCGGAAAGTTGACTTTACATCTCATGCTGTCCCGAGTTGGAAGCCTTCTGCATTTCCTTTCCCTTGCTTTCCATTTGTTCATTGCAACACTGATTGTCGTAGGTAGTCTTTGTGCTTTGTATAATGCCCATCTTTGATGTAACTGGAACTCACATACAAAATGTGGCTGTTATACATAGGCATGCTAGAATACAGGCAGGGACAGTACAAGCATGCACAAAATAGTCTTCGGAGGGTTTTTTGTTTGTTTTTCTTCAACATTTACATGCACCACTTAATATCATGTTTGGTTGTGTACACTGAGGACTAGATTTCACAAGCATTCATGATCTTCTCTTCTGAAAAGCTTCTCGACAATTTCACAACAGCCCAGTGTAAAAAAAAAAAATAAAATCCCATAATTAAAAAAAAAGGAAAAAACCCCTTATCCTTGCAATCTGAGCTTGTCTTCACGATTTTCATGTTGAACACTTCTAAAATGTCTCCTCTTCCTCTTGCACAGCTTCATGTTAAATGGTCGGCTGGAAAAACAGATTAGTGTGTCAAGGATTTTCTTAGCCACTGGAATAGTTCTTCTTTATAAAGCCTTTGCCACCGCACATTGGCTTCTACTGTTTCCACGGCGCGAGAGAAAGAGGCAGCAGCTCCCTCTTCATAACTCTTTATAAAGTTCTTTAGCTGGAAATACAATTTAACAGGTTAAATTTGCAGGAACTAAAGAAAGTAAACATTTCTAGTGCGCACAAACAAGTCCAGCATTTAGGACAAACCTCCACGATCACTCTTGAAGTAAGCGCAGCATTGCGTAGTTAAAGATTTAATAGGAAATGTAATAGGACAGCAGACTGTCGGTTACATGTGATGCAATCGCCTCAGTTGCACTGGGAGATACTGACACGGCAGTGCCGGATCACGTTAAAATCATTCCGTCCTTCTCTCCCGCAGCCCAGCTGCTGCACTGCACAGACAGCTAGGCTGCTCTAAACTTTTATTTCTACCTAAGAAACCAAACTGGGAGCACTGGAAATGCTTCTAATTCAGGTTTATATGCAAATATCAGCAGAAGGCAGCCCTGATGCCCTGTGGTTCGATTAAGCTTCAGAACAAATTTATTTCCTTTTGATTTGCAGAACCCTTTTGATGACATAATGCAGGTCAGTTGTTTAGAAAAAGAAGGGATGGGTACAGTGTGAAGAGAATGGCAAAACAGCCAGTGGCACTCATTTGTTGATCTTTGAATGCCTGAAACAGATTCCTTCCCTTATGAGAAAACTTTGATCTTTTTCAGCAGACTGAAAAGGCCCCTGCTCTGTTCTTGTGTATATTCTACAGCACCATCACCTGGATTATTATAGCTGGTGGCACTGGTGTGCTTTGAATGACTGTTCTTTTTAAGTGAGAATTGCAAGGTTGATCTACATGGTAGGTTGCTGGTTATGTTTACTTGTGTAAAATTAGGTGGGTTTAGCAACACTTATTCATAACTAATTAATTTTTCTTTCCTGGCGACACCAAATTCCCCTTGTTTATTTAAATCTAACTTCCACCAACATCTCTTTGTGCATGGGCTCAAAACCAAAAAGTCTGATCCTGCAACTGTCTCATTCCCATCACAGTTAAAAGCACGGGAGGAACCTGGA
>JAVKLA010000062.1:3774331-3794905 GCA_034782735.1 Sagittarius serpentarius | reverse complement strand
GGCACAAGAAGCCGGGAGGGAGCACGGCCAGGACAGCTGACCCCGACTAGCCAAAGGCACATCCCGTACCACAGGGCATCGTGCTCAGTATGTAAACTGGGGGGGGCTGGCCGGGAGGGGCCGATGGCTGCTCGGGCATCGGTCAGCGGGCGGTGAGCAACGGCATTGTGCAGCACTTGGGTTTTTTTTCTTGGGTTTAATTTCTCTTTGTTATATTCCTTTTCATTACTGTTATTATTATTGTTATTGTTGGTTGTTGTTGTTGTTATTATTATATTATATTTTATTTTACTTTAGTTATTAAACTGTTCTTATCTCAACCCACGAGTTTTACTTCTTTTTTCCGTTTCTCCTCCCCATCCCACCGGGGTGGTGGGAGGAGCGAGCGAGCGAGCGGGCGGCTGCGCGGGGCTGAGTTCCCGGCCGGGGTTAACCCACGACACTTGTGCAGGGCAGATACTCAGATCTGGCTGGGACTGTCCTTCCCACCGGGGTAGCTTTGAGGAAACCAGCTGCGGCTCTTCCCTAAGTAGACGACTAGACTTGAGTGCAAGCAAAAGGTTGGAGACAAAATATCATAGCACAATCAGAGTTCAATTAATGGTGATTATGCTGCACAAGAATCATTTGATCCGTTTGGGGTAATGTCGAGCAGCCGCTAAGCAGAGCATACCACAGCCGCGCAACTACCGCAGTCAGGGCAGACGTTAAGTTAAAATGAGAAATCTTTGCAATCTAAATAAGAAGCACTTAGCATTCAGAACAAATTATTGCGGTGTCATTTGCCCAGAATATCGGGTTAACAGCTCTTCTCACATGGAAATACTGTAGGCAAAATTAAAACAGAGAAAGCGCTCTACTTCCAACCCTGGGGTTTTCTAGGGTTGCCCTCTGCAGTATAAACTAATGTGGACAGAAAGATCGCATCCTTAGTTCCTCAACCGATAGTCAAGAGAAAAAAACCACACCTACATCTCCAGCCAAGCACAGAGAAGTGCCTGCACTACCCACCTCCTGACACCACCTCTACGCTCGCGGGTGCCTTTGCAATCCGCTCCTCATCCCCGCGCCGCCCAGCTGCGCAACCAGGGTTCCCGGACAACCGACACCTTATTGCTCCTGCCCTGCTCCCTGCTTACAACACATACAGCCTCACGTGCTCAAAGTAATTTAAAAACTACCTCTCTTAGTTCTTCTTCGGTATTGAGGAATTCTGTGACCCCACTGATAAGCTTCGAATTCATAAACAATGCTTCTCCGTACCTGTAAGGGCAAAAAGAAGACGCACAGAGAGTTAGTGCAAGCGCCAGGCCAGCTGAAAATTAGACAGTAGTCTTCTGTAAGCAAGGCAGGAGACGTGGGACTGATTCTGCGGATCCAGGGGAACAGCACTGGAACTGGACACTGGTATGCCAGTGTTTTACGCAAAGAACCTGGACTGAGACTTTCTTCTAAGCTGAGGTATTTGTACATCACTTTTAGTCAGATGCTACTAAGCAGAATGGGCTTAACCGCAGCCGCAGATGAGAGCCCCAGAGGAGGAGGGGACCAAACCACACCACCAGCTCACGCTTAACGTAACAGCTTTCCATGTAATGACACCAAGGAGCTCAAAATACAAGTGCCAAAGAAGGAGCGGAGCAGCAACTATGGAGGAGTATTCTGAGGAACCCTTCTAGCTGTACCACTAGAACAGACCTTTTGAAGCGCTGCAGCTTTCTCTGCATTTTGTATTCATCCGCCTCATCTACATTACAAATAGCCTCTTGATAAGTGAACTGAATCAAATTTTCTCGTTGCAGTACCTGATAATTAAAATAAATAATACTGATAGAGAGTAATACTGCTAAAATAATCCCCCAGGCCAGGATGTAGCATCTTCAAAGAACCAACCTGGAATGAAATTTGAAAGCTTGGGCAAGGAATATTTAAAGAGCAGGATATTCAGCAGCAATCAGCAATGACCTTCCGCAGGTAGTTGCTTGGAAACTGGCCATTCAAATCCTGCTGTTTCACTTGCTTTTCCACAAGTTTTTTTCAATCCCCCAAATGAAGCATCTGCATCACTTGTAAGATTGACCAGACTACTCGTGAAGTTTTGCATTTCATGTTGGAATAGTTTGTGTTTGGTTCTTTTTTTTTTTTTTCCCAAAGTCTCTAGCATCAAGAACATAATTCCACTGGAAACCAAAGCAAGTCTTTTGTTCAAGTTAGATGTCATTCAGCATAGCAAAAGGCACTTGACAAATGTTTATCCTTATCTTTATCTGCACATACACCCAAAGCAGTATCTAGCTAATCTGAACATGACTGTTTTTAAGATAGGGAATCCAGCTCTCCTGTGTAAGTAATACCAATAGACTTCACTGCAATTAAGTTTATCTGGAGGAACAATTCAGTTCACACCCTACTTTTAGAAACTGATTTAGAGGAGGAATTCAAAATTCAAAGTGAAATGAACTAGCACAGTCACAGCTTTCTGTTCTGCTTCTATTAATCCTGAACGAACTGCCCGTAAATGCTTAGGTACTGTGTGCCACACTTCTTTCAAAAGGGAGAAGGAAAGAGAAAGGGAGAGGGATAGCCCCAGGGAGAGGGACAGAAAGAGGGAGAGGGAAGAGAACTGGGTTTTCTTTGAGAAGATTCTGCTTTGGGGAAGGTGTACAATGGGTTGCCTGCTACCTTGAGCTTGTGTGAGAGGAAATACAGTTATAGGTAGCAAAAATCCTACTCCCTGACCACTAATAACTGAATTATTCATGGATATTTCAGCAAGTACATCTCTTTTTCCAAAACTTCAGTCACACTGACATATATAGACATCCAGCGGCAAACGCCTCCTATGGGAAGTATGGATTTCATGGTCCTTTAAGCACGTTTAGGCTTTCTAACAAAGCCCTTTATTATTACAGTCTCAGCTTAGCCTCATAATTGACTGCTTGGAAAATTGGAAGCTCCTCTTGATGGGGTCTTTTGACAAGGTTACCAATCCACTTTACAGAAGCGACCTCATAAAAACAACTGCAGGGATTTTATTTTTCTTGCAGTCTGTACTGTAGCCACAGTGCAAACAAGAAGTAGCAGAATTCCTTCCACTGAAAAGGATACCTTCATGAATACTTGTGCTGATTACTGCCCATTACGGATACCTGGTAAAACGTCAGCCACTAACAGCAATTTCTAAATGGGCTCTGCTGGCAAAAATTCTAGAAGAGTCACCTCCCAAAACAGTGTTTTTCAGGTGTGAGACAGAAGAATAAACAGACAAAGTGTTTGGTCCTGCAACTATCTTCCCACCCTTCACAGGAAAGACAACAGCACCGCGGACCCAGGACCTTACATGCCTGAGCTCCCTGGAAACATCCCGGAGTCACGGGCTCTCCACCTGCTCCTTTATTTCTGGGGACGCGAACCTCCAGTGCCTCACATTTGTGCAGGCTTTGCACTTGGGCGAACTCAGCCTGAGAGGCAGCATACTCCCGTTTTCTTTGGACAGATGCAAAGGGCTTCCCAAATATTGTCAAATTCCCAAATGCTGACAACTGATGCAGCCCTTGAGAATGAAGGAATTCTTCCAGGCAGCTGTCGGATTAAATTTTCACACACAGACATACACGTGCACGCAGGACGGAAATGGTTTAGGAGCCAAGGCAGTGCCTGCTCAGGTAACAGGACTTCAAGCATAATATTTCAAATTCTCTTTTACAAAATTTTAGCACTCTTAGTCCCACAGATTTCTTACAAAAAACTTGTTAGGCACCTCAATTTCTGAGTCACCTTTGTAAATGGGATATAAGTGATTTTGAAGACTTTACACATTATCTATATCTTCCGGACAATGCGAATACAAGCATACTATAAAAATAAAAAGGGATAACAATATTTTGTTGTCATTCTAACCCTTTGACATGCTGCATTTTAAAGTTAGAGGAAATAGCGTTATAGTATAATTTAATCACCCTCAGCTATTTCATATTACTATCTCAAATGTCAACACCTTTTATAACAAATTCAATGGAAAATACTAATGAGATATCACCTTATTAAATTAATGTTATGTACAAAGTATTTTAATTTTAAATAAAATTAAATAATAAACTATAATGGTAGAAAAAAGATGCCCTGGGACAGAGTATACTTGAACTATAATTCCGCGATAGAGCTTCTATTTTAAAAATATACTAGTGTGGCAAGCTTAAATCAGAAGCCTAATTTTGCATTCTGTCGTGTCACTGTTCCACTGAACATTAAGGGGCAAGGTGTTAGACTAATTCCACCCTCTCAAAGCCTCTCTTAAAAGGTTTTAAACTATAATTACTAAACAAAGTTATTTTCAATACACATCACACATTTACAGCTTGCGTGAACTGTTTCACTCCAATGCATTCAATCTTTTGGTGACTGATAGAAACTCAACTGGATGTCCCTTTCAGAAAAACGCAACTGCTACAATCCTTTTGGTGGCTCTGACTTGTGTTGGAGATCAAACTGAATGTATTTAACATCAAGTCAGTGTTGGGCAAAGAGACAGATTCCGTTATTTTCTCATTAAAAAAAGAACAATAACAGGTTTTTTATGAGGCCTTGCTGATTGTTGGGAACTCAGATAACACAGTGATGCATTCCAAGCAAGATAAATAAAATTCAAATTTTAGGTGAAGTTAAGATATTTAATATTAAAACACACAAAAAATTTGGCATGTGGCATAGTTTTCCAAACCCTGTCCATGTCTAAAATCACAGCCGTTAGCCACGTTGTCAGATGAACCTACTTGCTAAGGCAGGACACAACTTCTGCTCATGTGTTTGCAGCAATACAGATTTTGACAGATTTATGCCTAAACTCTGCATAAATCCCTGGAGGAACCTGAAAAATTATTTGCGATCCACAGCATAACTAACTGCACTGGGTTGCATAATAGTAATGGGTCTGCATCTGCTGTCTGTGTAGAAGTCCAGTTCCTGGAACAATCATACCAGAAGCAGAGGATTCTTAATTTTTAAACTCTTCAGCACTCTTAAAGATTTTTGGAAATTGCTTTCCAAAAGTATGCTCCTGTAATATAAACTTCCAAAACCAATTCCACCTCAAACTTATTTTCCCACTTGAACTTCTAAAAACCCACTACACTATAAAGTATTATCCAAACCAGCACGAACAACTTCCTGAACCTTTAGGGAAGTTGCACCGTCTCTGAGTTGCCTTGACTCCTCGATGCCGCGAAACCTAGGTTAAGTCTGTACCTGTATTCACCAGGCACTAGGATTTAGTTGCTTCAATACAGCATCTTAAATAACACCATCTCAAATATTCTGTGGCGTACTAGATGGCTCCTCACAAGCCCAGAATGGAACAGATCTCCAATATGTTTTCTGCCAACGCCATGGCAGTGGCCTGGCGTGGGGTGTCTGAAGTTTTTGGACACCTGCCTTTAAGAACTTGAACCTCACCCGAGCTGTGGTCCCTTCTAATCTGTCAGTATCAGATGAGCTGCTGTGAAATCCTTCAGACCCTCAGGCTGTCCCTAAAGAACTAAAGAAATTTCTCATTCATTGAATTAATATCAAAATCTTCACCAAAAAGGATTTTAAAATGTTGACTGGGCTTCTGAGTAGGAGCATGTAGCACTTGTTCAAAGGGAAAGAGAAGCAGCTATAAGGAACAGCCCTGTCTCCTTCCTGTTCATCTATTTTTAATTCAAGATGTTGCTCCTCTATTACTTGAAACTCACCTGAAACACAGAGTGGAAGGAAAGGGGATGACACCGTATTAGCATCCTTTTGAAAATGGAAATGTTTCAAAAAGGAGTTGGTGGTTTTTTCCACAGTTGAAATAATGTTCTTGAAAAGATTTTTTTTTTTTCTATCAGACTTAAAATCAGCAAAATTCCTTTGGGAACTGCTGGTTTTTTATCTATGTAAAAGCAGAACTGCAGCACTTGACACACAGATAGACTTCATTATCATAAGCGCAGACACAATACAGTAATAGAGATATATATACAGATGATCGCGAAGAGATAAATGTTTCTAGGCATGTGTGTGATAATCCATGAATAAATGCATTTATGACTTGTATGTATGTATTTCACATTTAGAGACATCTCTATTTATGGATTAAAAGAGAATGGACTAGACTGAGGACTTACATGAATACATACATATACAATACTTACACAAATTACATCAAAAGAAGAAAATGAAAATAAATTCACACTTCTTATCTTTACCTAGCATTTAATATTTTCCATTTTTCTCTGAAAAACTTCCAAGCAAGATCCCTTCCATGTGGATTTCGAGCTACGTGGATTATCACATCAATTGCATCCTGATCCAGGACAACTTCTGAGTTGAGAGACAAATTCAAAAGCCTAGTGGGAGAAACAAGGAAAAAAAAATCCTATTTAGTTTCACCAACACATAGTCTAACAACAGCACATCAGAAAACCATGAGGAAAAAAAAAAAAAATCACTGCCAAATGGTGTGTTTAAGTCTGCAAGTACGTTCAGCGGTTTATTTCTAAGACTCCAAAGACCAGACACATTAGGAATCAAAAATCTTGATGTAAAATGTTCTCAGTACAAGCTGAGTGGAACTTTCCATGTGCATTTTTATGAAATCATTAAGATCAGAGTGGTCCATACATTTAAATAAAGGATATGCTAACAAAAAAATAACAGCAGTTATTACAGGATTTCAAACATTTCCAATGAACACAGGAAAACTTGAAAGGGAAAAGACATAATATGTGTCCATTTTCATATGCATTAATGCAAAAACGTAAGACAGTTCAAACAGACAGTAAGCCTGTGCTTGAAAAGCAAAGTTCTTTCATTTAGACCAAAGCTCAAGTGATGAGCCATAAATGTCGAAGTGATTATTGGTAATAGTCAGGTACAGATATACAGTATCTTTGTACCTGTTGAGCAAGTTTCTGTCATCACTGCAAGTCAAGGCTTCTAATAATATTTTCTTCTCAGATACTGCTGTGGTAGAATGAAATTTCATCCAAATGAACTCCCATACATCTTCATCCATCAGTGAAACTCCTGTACAGTAGACAATGTCTCTTACATTGAGTGGGATTCTACAAAAGAAATCAGTAATAGCATTGTGGTAAATAAGCAGCCTACTGATATTGGAAACAAAGGAGAAACATCACTACATTTATGAGACTCCAAAATTAACGTGCCACAGTAATCTTTTTTGGGAAAATTACATTTGCATCTCTTTGCTGCCACCAAAATCTTCCAGAGCATCCTAATGGATTTTCTAATGGGTAACACATGCTTGCCATTCTTTTCATAATGGTGTCACGTTGTCAGAAGACTATAAATTATGGTCATCCAGTCCATCAACACATAACGTGCCACATAACCTGCAGGACAGGTAACATAAGCTCTCCAAATTAGCATGGGATCTTATCACTCTGCTGCTGGGCTCTAAGCCAAATCTCCTCTTCTTGTCCTTAGTACTGAGGTTTTAGAACAGGAGCTGATCAGCCAGAAACTCCTCCCTGCTTGTGCTATAAAGTGCTCCATCTTCATACAGTCATATACAAGGAAGGAAGGATGTGCTGAGACAATGCTACTTAAAAATGGTGTTCTCAGGACTGAAGAAAACAGAAAGATCTGATCATTTTTTCAGCAAATTAATACCAGTATAAAACTAGCTATGCCATAGGACGGTTATGAACTGTAATTAATATAAACTCAGACTACAGTTAAATGAAAGCTTCCTGAAGCCAAATTCAGACCTAGTATAGGATGTGCATATGTGCCATTTTCTTCTAAAAAGATCTCTGCTGGGCTTTCAATTTCCTACCCTGCTTATGTTTCCTATGCAAGCACAGAAGCTGAAACATTTGTCAGCTAAAGCGTATTCCTGCAGATAAAGCTAGACGTTTCTCAGAGGATTATGTTTCTGATTTGCAGGAAAGAATGCCCTCTTTTTGTCGGTAAAAATTATACCGAAACGCAGTTCTCTAGTTACTAATAGCTGGGCTGAAACACCTCTGGAATTTCATATGCACGACCTCTTTAGGGAATCTAGAAGTACATACGGCTGCTGTCAGCGTCTGGGCAGTAACACTGTGGGACGAAGAACGAAACTACCTCTGTAAAATTTGGTATCCAATCTCACACAACACATAAAGAAAAGGTTACATCAATACTTCAATTATAAGACTTTCACCAAAGTCTTATACCATAGACTGGGCTATCCCAGTCAAGAACAATGAGGTTCTTTTACTCCCATCTATTCATTCTCCAGAAAAAAACCTTCTTCCACTGAAATTTTCTGGTTTTGGGCTCTGTGATGAGTGTTTTTGTTAAAACAACTTCAGCTGATCTCTTTGGCCATGTCTGAATCCCCGGAAAATGAAACCCATGTGGCTTTGCAGCACTTCAAAGTTTTGGTTCCTCTTCAGTAATTTAGAAGGAAGTAGGCAACAACTATGATGGTTTCTTGAGAAAAAGAAAAGGCTAATTTAAGGAAAAACTGAAAAAAACCAAAGTGCACTTCTCCTGCTACTGGCTAAAGAACTTTGGGGAATCAATGCCTACTGCTTTTTTGTTACGCTTCTTTTGAGGAGTAAAAAAGTCCTGAGGTTGAGGCTTTATTCATGCTCTCTGGCGAGCGCAGTCATCAGCTCAGAGGGTGTATCTGCAGGCTTAGATGCAGACAGTCACAGGAATTTTGCTTCTGCTGAGCTGACACGGCTCAGGATAGTGCTGCTGCCTGGAGATTTTCCAGCAGAGTCCCATGCTAACAGAGGCACAGAGGGCTGCCCTGACCAGTGCTGAGGTGTTTTGCATTTGATGCAGACAAACCCAGACGTTTATTCAGGAGTAAACTCTCCAAAGCAAAAGCGAAAAGGGAGGCAAGAGAAATGCAAACCTTTTTAAAGCTGCTAGGAAATATGCACAGCACACACCAGCAATATGGCCTTCTAAAGGGAACTCAGAGGTGCAGCGTCTCATCTCTGCCATGAGCTGCCTCCAGCCCGCCAGGGTAGATTGGTACTACAGTGCGGATCCTGGCATGGCTCCAGATCGCGCTGTTTCTTCTCCTCCCACCACCAAATCGCTGCGTGAGAACGTGCCCGTCCCGAGCCGTGCCAGGCAGTCAGCATTGCTACGGTTATGACCACATAGCTCAAGCAATTCCTGCATGACACTGACACACAGATGGGACCTCCAAAAAATGCAGGGTCCACACTTCCGCCCCCTTGATGCTTCATATTACCTTCTTCGATTTCTTTCCCCTCAATGTTCAGATGACCTAAAAAGCTTGGCACTGAAAAAAATAAGTAACTCTCCTCAGATTTACCCAGGATCAGAAGGTTTTGGCTTATGTACGGTCTATGCAAAACGCTTTTGTGGTCCCTATAGAACTGCCACGCCAAGACCAAGGAAACCAGAAAATCCTTAAAGCTGACCAGATCCATTAAAAGAAATAGTGTTTAAACATACATGGGCAGTAAAGAAAAAAGTTATTACTTTCACCAGCCTGAGTTTTGATTCTCAAAAACTGAGTTAACATTAGTAAAATGGGAGTTTGGTTGACATTTACATAATTATCCATGTGTGCTAGGTGCTGAATTTCCATTTCACTGTAACAGAATTTGCACTTCTTACTTGGAAGTCTATCATTAAGCCCTTGTTGTGATATTTCAAACATTAATGAATATCAACAGTTTATTTTTCCCCCATTTAACCTTTCTTTGAAAAAAGTGCATGCAAAGGAAACTGCATATAATTGAGTCTATTACAGAAAATTAAGACTACACATTTAAACACAAGAAATCAAGATATACTAACATTAATGGAGCAGATGTTTAGGTGCTGCCTTTGTGTTGGCTTATATTAACTCAAAATGAGGCTTAAAGTTTTCTAAATAACTGCAACTCTCTCAAAACTTCGGCTCAGCCATTACAGAAACATAAACATGCAGCCATATAGACATACACTGCATAGAATATGAAAGTGGTATTATCATTGTGTCTTGATTTTCTGATACACTAGGTTATTTGTCCTTAAAGCACCACTTGCTTACTAGCTTATGTCTTTTTTTGCCTTTAATTTGGGATTCAATACTCTGACAGCAGCCATAAGAACATACGCTAAGCCGAAAGGACTGAGGGATGCCATCCTGACTGTGGGACCAAACAACCCGTTGCCCCAACTCTGTCTTACCGTATGGTATCTGAATATGAAGAACAACTGAACCCAGTCAAGCCTTGTTTCAACAAAGGAAGGACTTTGTATCTCGACACACAAACACTAAATCCTTTTTTTTAGAAGCACACGTAGTTCTTTGCGAGCTTTGCTGGCAGAAATATTATCTATGGTTTACTGCAAGAGATGCGACTCAGCCAACAGATACTCTGGGGAACTAGAAGGCACCTGGAAGAGGCGATTCTTTTTTGGTTGACTGGTCCATTAATTCAGGCAGGAACTGTGTGCTGGAAGGACTGCCACTCTGTTTGGCTAGTACAGTCAGCAGCAGCGGTGCCTAGAAGTGGATGTCTAACCCCAGAAAGGCCAGCATTCCTCACCTGCGAGGTTTACATTTTTGAAATTGACAGTAAAACATATCAATTCAATGCGCTTTCCCAGCTACTCCGCCTTTTACGTTCTAAGTGCCAACACTAGCGTTTTTAGCGGCAGTGCAGGCAGCAACCGCAGGACCATTTGCAGGCTCTGGGAAGGAAGGAGGACTTAGGACAAGTGATGGCACTGATCCCATGCCCATAGCCTAGATGTCACCGTGTTTCCTGCTCAGAAAACTCTCTTGCCACCAAATCGGTAATAGCGTGCTCGCAGGGCTGCAGCAGATCTACTCGGTATCATCCACCCAATTGCTCCAGGGAAGGTTTTAGGTCTCTATCTGTAAGCTAAGTCATTAAGACAAGGTGAAAAAAATCAGCCCCTACAAAACAAGACGTCAAAACAAATACTGATTCTAAAAGGCTTAGCTTCAGAAACTACAAAACTTACGGCTATGAAAAGCTACAAATGACTCCTGTGAAAGGCTTGTAATCAGGACTATAAACAGGGGGGGGGTTCTTGTGGAAATGAAATTTTTTTATGAAAATGCGACTATCTCCAAAGTTACCTTAACTATTATTGCCTCATGAGAGCGCCCTCTAAATGAATTTTCTCCATTTGTGGGGATTTTTGCTTTCTCTCTCCTCCAGTCACGATGGGTCTGTACTTCACTGTTATCTAAACATGTGAAATCTCCCCAGTCTATAGATTTTTTAATTTTATAGCTTCACGGTGAACATTGTTCTAAAACTGCAGTTCCAAGGCACTAGGTCAGCATGTGGCATGTTTGCCCCCTGTATTAACTGAAGCAAGTGGATAAAATTACCGATTGTTTCAGTGCCGCTTAGGTAGTAACGCTGCAGAGCACACCGCCTTGTTACATTAAACCTCATCTGGGCCTTCAAGGCTGCTCTCATTTTTGAAGAGCTAATATGATTGATGGATACTTCAGAAGAATAAAGATAAAGATTAACTTTTGAAGGCATCACTTTAAATGGCTTTTATTTGAATACTGATCCAATTTATTTAACTTTATTTTTCTTGCTTAAGAGATATGATGGTGAGAATGAAATATGTCGCTAGCAGAGCTCATGTTTAAAAATTAAACACTTTGGGAAAAAAGTTAAAAATTAAACAGTTAGAAAAAAAATTAATTAAAATCGTGCTGTGCCTTTACAGGCACAGACTTTTTTTTTCAAGAGTGAATAATAAAGCTCTACAATGAGCTAAGAATAATCTTCTAAGTTATAATTAATTGGTACATACTTGCTCCTATTTAAAGTATGTTCTAACAATTGGAGATACACTTATAAAATTGGACCATAATTATTTATCTTCTGGGCAAACCATGTTCTAATTTTTTAAAATGTAACTGCGCACAGTTTAGACAGTTCTTTGATTAAGTGACAAATTTCAATACCATTTAGGGTACTATTTGACAAAGAAAATTAATCAGAAACATTATTCTTTATTTTTGCAACTGCTTAACATTTAACTTAAGCCTATTTTTCTTGATGACTATATTTATAGTCTTGTTTAATAGGTTACAAGGCTCAGATAAGAAATAACAATGAAGCATTGGTACTTTGTTGGCAGATCTGTAATACAGATTCTGTTACAAGGAACAGCACCACACCAAGTTTATTTTTTAAGACGGCAGTCCCAAGGCTTATACTCCCATTCTCTAGTACGAACTCCAGGAGCCATGCTCCTGGCACCAGTGGGCACACAGAGAGGGGAGGATCCGCTGCCATAGCACACGTCCAGTCTGAAGAGAAAGGGCAGAATTTCCCCTGGAAAATGGAGGCACAGAGCTGTGATGGGCTTGACAGTCAGGCACCTGTCACGCACTGAATTCGGGGGATATTAACCAAGGATGTGGCTACTCAGAGTCTCCGTGGCAAAGCTACGCACAGAGGCCAGGTCTCCTCAGTCCCAGTCCTGCGCTTCCGAGCTTCAGGTATGGCACGGCTCTGACTGAGGCAGGCAGAGAACACCACATCATCCCTCCAGTGACCGTTACTCCTATTGCTCCTTTCCCTCCCTACGGCAGATATCCCGTAACTGAACATGCGACCAGCACACTCAAGCTCTTCAACCCTGATTTTAATGACTGAGTGGCGAGTTAAGCACTTCTTTGTGAGACTGATCTCTGAGTAGATATCCCTCGTTTTGTCCTTTCTGGACAGTTTTTGCAACAAAAATATGGTCCTTTCTGTTCAATTGTTTTGCAAAGCTGTGGAGAGATCATTCCTGAATGAGAAAACTGGAGACAAATCTATCTAACTCCTAAGGATTGCAAAATAATTACTGCTAATCCGTAATCACTACATGCAGTGTCATTTTAGCGTGATCACGCACATAAGTCAGAAGGTAAAGACGCTACTTGAACCAGCTGCCCCATAAAACCCAGTTTTGTCTTTCACAAGACAAAATTCTCTCCCTTCTCAGACATACTCCCCAGACGGTCTTTCAGAGCACTAACTCCTTGATTAACTCGTGCACTCAACAGTGTTTTCTTCCTCCTTAAACAGTTTTATTGACTTGAGTGCAAGATTCTACTCAAATGTTGTAACAACCTATTAATTAGTTAAATCACTTCACCAACATTGGCTGACATTAGCTGGCAAAGCTCCAGTAACATTTCAAAATGCATGAATAGCTATGCCTGAATTTTTTCAGTAATTAAAACTTCTAGGGGTTGAGAACACAGAAGAAGGGATCCGTTTTATTGTTTTACATTTATCAGACGCTCATGTGTGAAAAAAATGAAAATAACTCTCATTTTTTCATGTTTGCTGCTAATGATTTCCAGAAATAGCTGGCGGGCATCAAACCCGTGAAAAAAATCTAGGGCCTCTTCCAAGCAACTAACAGAAATAATTAACCTGTTGGCCAGATTCCCACAAATACTTATGTAGGTGGTTAAACTTAAGTACATTTATAAGTTTTTGCAAGACTGTAGCACTAGTGTGCTCATGTGAAACAAAGCAACAAAATTATGTATCTCAAGTCATCAGAGAAATAAGGGAGAAGGGAAAGGAAAGAAAAAAAATGCTTTGTTTGGAAAACCATTCGATCTTCTATCACCTAAGCTAGACTTCACTGAAATGATCTCAATTAATGACTGGTAATTTGTTATTTACCACTCCCTCAGATCTACAGAGAGTTTCATTTATAGACACGTTACAGTCTCCTGTACACTCCTGCAGTGCAATTTGTTTTTCTGGTGGCATTTCCATTGAGTAGTTAAAGGTCCATCCAAGTAAGCACACTGCCAGTTTAGGCAGGTGGATGGACATGAATCCATTCCCTTGCAGAGGAAATACCAATTCTGCACAAACAAGCCTGGTGATTTATTACTCCCAAATTAGGATTGTTGGTTATCACCATCTTTGTTCAAATTACGTGATGGAAGTCATCCTGCTTCATTACTTGCACCTTTCTAAAGACTGATAAAGAATTAACTAGTGTTCCTAACGGTCACAGCAATGTGACAAAAGTCTTTGAAATGGCAAACAGAAGTCACTGGCAAAGCCCATATCCACATTATTACACTTAAAAAGATTAAATGAGGTAACTGAGTACTAGGATGCAATCATCCAAGATCCTGATTTCATTTTTTAGTAACCAAAAGCGGTTCATCTGTAGTGCAAAATGACACATAGATGTGTTCTGACGTGAAACCCACAGACTGAACAGGAAAATTCAGGGCATATTCTCTTTCCAGAGATCTCTGGCCCCACCTCAGCACCCCAAGACTTCTCAGGACAACCCGGAAGATCAGAGACCAGAACAGATTCAAAATATCTATATTTGCATTCAGGATCGTCCAGCAGTCTCTACTTCTCCTCATTCACAAAGACAGACAAATGCAAACTTCATTAACCCATGGGCTACAGAATGGATGCTGACTTCAGTCTAATTCAGTGCAGCAGCCTGCGCTCCACTGCAAACATCATCTACTTATCTGAGCATTGCTTTCCTTAAAAAAGAAAAAGAAAAAAAAACCTGTATGCCTTCCTATCTCTTGTGTTAGGAAGCGTAGACCGAACATACGCTCAGAATTGAAAAAAAAGAAAAAAAAAGATCTAGAAAGAAACTAAGTATTGAACATTAGCTCTACTTATCAAATAGCATAGTGAGCTTAGCTCCGTTGATCAAAGATTAGTGGATTGTTATCAACCATAAGGTCAGCGTAACAGGTACAAGGACAAGAGACACCAAATTTGCAGACATCAGAATGCAACCCTCTCTTTACACAAGCTTGATATGGTAGAATATGGGATTTTCCCATTTTTTTTTCAGTTGCTGTATCTGCAAGGCAGTATTCCAAGTAAACAAAACTGACCAGAGTGCTTGTGACAGAAGAATAATAGTAAAAATAATAAAAATAGTAAAAACTGCATTAAACCTAAAATCACCTCGAAGCGATATGAAGCCCAGATCAATCAAATGCATTTCCTTTAAGTTTTCTAGGGGTATTGAAGCAATTAACTAAGGTACTTTGTTTCTATTTAAAAGACAGCAACCAATAAATAGCAACGGTTACACTTCTAAAGAAAAAAAAGAAGAGCAAACTGAAGTGGCTATGACCAGCCAAGGGTCTTCCAAGGGGTCCGGGAACACCTTAAAGAAACATCGCCACGTAACTGTGTCTTGATGCAATACTATCATCTCCCGCTGCTGCGCACCGGCAGAAGATCAGCATCACCACAGCTCCACTAACAGAACGGGAATACAAGCTCTCCTTTTTCTGCTGAAGGCAAAATCAGGTGTCTCAGTTCAAAGCAGCTCTCTCACATACTCACATGTTCCCGCCATCCCGCCTAACTTTGCCTCCAGCAAGCGCACAGGCGCTGTCCACCTGGCCAGCAGAAACGTGTACGAGGCAACCTGTACCCAAAGGATGGCAACAGTAGCTGGAAGAAAATCACACCTGCACCCACAGCCAGGTTTGCAAAAACATGCTTGTGTCTATGGATAAGTTATGTTTTGAGACATCGCAGTGTGTATTCACACGTTACCTGTTGTCAAGATCTCTCCTGTCAGGAGTTTCCAGACTGCAGCTCTCCACACATTCCTTCCTGAACCTCAGAAATACACGTTTACTCAGTGTACCCAAGGCTGAAAGTCTGAAAATGCTAATCCTTTTAGAAACGTGTTTTTCTTTCAGAATAGAGAGGCAGTGAAGGTGTCACTGTGGTGCAAAACCAGTGGCTGTGTGGTGCTTAGTTGCTGGCTGGGGTTAAACCGTGACAGAAGGTTAAAGGGGTTAACCAGGCTGATCCTCAAGCTCAGGCAGGCATTGTATGGTAATTTTGCTTATTTTTTAGGCTGAACCACAATGCTGTTGTACCTAACGAGTGTGAATAATGTATTTCTTCACACATGAAAGAGCTTCACAGGGATGAGCTCAGTTAAATGAAGGTAGAATCAAACATCTTAATTTTCAGCCAACAGTAGCTTCTCTTGGAGAGCGTTCTGCTGTTGACTGAATCCCAGTAACCTTACATTCTCAAACTACAAGGGAAATTTCAACATGCTTATATGTTTTTTACTAGGTTTGTATTCTTCTGAACACCAACATGGAAGTCTCAAGGGTTTCCACTGCTCCAATACGGGAGTAGCATATATCCCAACTTAACAGAGTGAAAATGTTTGCCTTCATATCAACTATCAAGTCAGAAGTCAATGCAGACTTTCAAGGAAAATGTGCTGGAGCCATCAGCCATTTAAAAAGAGTAAAACTACTCAAATTCATTGATGAAAAAGACTGTAAGACATACCTTGAAGACTCATCTCAGATTTTCAGCTGACCGAAATAATCACTTCTTTTGTAACAATTGCAAGGGTTAAAACATGATATCAATTCCTAGACCAGTACCCTCTTCTACATGTCATGTTATGTGTTTGGTTTGCTCCTTGTAGAGCCAACCTCCTTTTTTAGACTTATGTTCCTTTTTTTAGCATCATGTTTTGCCCTGCAAAAGTGGTTGTGAACAATACCACCTAAAGCCCTTTGCATACTAAGTGATCCTGGTATCTCCGGTACTCAAGCCTCCCTCCCTCCCTCAGATGAATGCTCTCCTCTTTAGGCTGGAAAGCTGTATTATTTCTCTTGCTAATGAAGTAAATCCCAGTGGCTGGGCTTCAACTGGAGGAGGGAAGTGTCTTGCAGTGTCTTAATACTGTCCCAAACACCTCACAGACGGGTCATCAGGGTGGTCTTCTGCACGTGGCAGATGCAGGGCTGAGGTACTCACCTGGAGCTCTACCACAATCTGAGAACCACTGTTTAAAAGGGGGTTGGGGAGCAGCTTCTCTGCCAGCTGTGTTTGAAAAGAAAAGGAGCAGACCTTTTCCTGCTTTAGTGACACTTTTGAAAGGCATCTTTTGCAAGGACCCCTAACGCTGTGATTGCCATTTGCATATTCATTTGATATAGGCATCTTTTTACTTGTAGTGCTGGACCCTCAGAGGGCCCACTCTCGCTTCACAGTCTCATGTTAAGAGGCTCTTCACTCAGTGTACTGGCTGCCACCAGCTTCATTTAGAGGTTCCCAAATCCCCTTGTAGGACACGTAACTCCAGGCGTCTGATTCTGCCCTATGAGCCAGGCGTCTAAAAATGATGCACTGCAACACCTAAGTCACTTTAGAAATTCAAGCTTTCAAGCCTCTCAGCTGACTTCCACTTTCATGCATGGAGGCTAATGTTGCAGATCACATGTATGGGGGTTTTTTTACTAATTCTGTAAGAAAATCTGCAGTGCTACAGTTGGAAATCTAATGGCTTTTTTCAAATAGTGCTGGAAACACAAAGAGGACCTCTAGCTTTGTGCTATGAATGACCATTATTTTATTTGGTGAACAGTGGCAAATTATTTGCACAGTAAAGAACATGTAATTACAAAGTACAAGCAGTAACTGATTATTGTGATTATTTCAGTCCCCTACAGTGAAGACTAGATGGTAATTAATTTCTGGACCTACCAGGCTAAATATAATTACTAAAAATCACAGCAATGGTAGGCACGTGCTGGTAAAACAGAGTTAGATGTTACTGTATTTATTACCCAACACTTTATCCATCATTAAATGCTACACGTAAAACTGAAAAACATTTCAAAAGAACTCCTAAAAAGCCACAGATTAAAAACATGTCTAAAAAGTTATGAATTTTAGCATTTCTACAGTATTATTAATTGCACATTCTCTGTTACGCTTATTTGAACTTTAACTGCAGTAACTGCCAGGGAATCAAAAACGCTCCTTTGTATGATTTACTGCCTGTGCATTTATGTGGTATTTAATACCACATACTAATTTAATATTACCCTAATTTTGTATTGATTAGAATCTTGGGACACAAGCCTAATTCCACAGCCTCATTTTGGGGTCTACTGCTTTGAAGAATTTGCATTCCTCCCAATATGTGCTGCTTGTGAATTAGCTCACTGTATGAAACATCTTGTCTTCCAGAGTAAGGTTTTGGGGAGGGGATGGGTGGAAAGGTTGCAAATTAGCCTTTATTTTTACTCTCATAGTCAAACTCAAATTATACTTGTATATAAAAATATCTCTGAGCTCTCTGGAATTCTGTCTTCATGCTCTGGCTATGCAAACCCATGAAGACCAGGCTTTCTGCAACACATCAGTCAATGTCCTTGTTCTGTTTCAGAAAAGGGAAGGGCATCTACAAGAACTTTCAAAGTAGTTTTCAGCAGGTGCAACTTTACTCATTGCTGATAAGGCGTGTAACAGGCAAGGATACACATAGTTTCTGTGCCTGTCGCCAGCTTTCCTCACCGGGAGTTGCCAGAGAAGCCTGGAGAAAGATGAGCAGCATGAGTTTCCCCTTCTTTGTGAGGAAACAAGCTCTGACAGATTCCTACAGATTCTGAGGCGGCTGTTTGAGCCAATTCACAAACTGGTGTTAAGGGCATCAAACCGAGCAAAACACTTGGATTAATGAGAAAGAATACAAAATGGCACCTGATGGATGTGCGCTCTGCATGCATCTTGTACTTACGGGCTTGTCCTTTGCACTTGAGCTAGCTATTGTCTCTGAAGTGCTAAGAGAGGCAGAAGCATGACTCAAACACCATGTTAATTACATTCTGATTGTAGAATCATCATCATTTTCTTGGTGGAAAAGCAAGGAAAACAGCCCCTGCTTTATTTTCAGGTTTCAGTCTGAGTTGGTTTAAGCTGAGCAAAGATGACATGGGGTACCTCCGATGCAGCAGGGATCTGAACATTCCTGAGAGAACACTGACAGATCCCTACAAATGTTGTTACTGTGAAACACAAGCTGATTTTATGTCTACTGAGCTGCTATTACAAGTAGCCTTTGCACTGTTGTTTCAATGTAAGTAGATAGGAAATGAGTCTGGTCATGTGTTAGTTACGTTCAGTATGTGAGACTGCTCTGAGAATAGCAACCGGCAAATTCTGGGGTGGGGAACTGAACAAATCCTGTAAGCTTAGGAAATAAATAAAAACACAGCTCTGCCTTCTTTGCAAGTAGTACCCCTATTTTATCACCCGACTGTCAATCTGCATTCTGTAATTACATTATTTGTTGCAGCTGTTGTTCAAAACGGTGCAGTTCCTTTGGAGAAACGCACTGCTTTAACTTAGTAGCTATTCTTTTCCTCTGCCCTGCTGTGATGCTTTTATCATAATACTCGTCATATGCTGGCAACCACAGTCTTGTGCTCCCAAGAATGGCCCCATAGAAAGGCGAAGATGAATCTTCAGATGGCTCCTTAAATTTATTCCTTTCCTCTCATGCTATTGTTAGTAAAAGCAATAAGCCTTTTTTTTTTACCCTGATGCCTCCTTCCTTCAATCCTGTTGGAAAGGATGAAGACACAGAGTAGGAGAAAGCTTTGCAGGGTGACAGCTTTTTAACACTGAATAATCTACTGCTGTGCATGCTAATAGATGGTGCTAGGTTTGATTAACTAATTTTGCAAATGAATATCTAAGTAAATTACTTTTGCAGATTGTTTCCAATGATTCTTTCTCTTTAATCTCCTCTTTGAATAGTTTCATACTGATTGTTGCTGCTGACAATAAGAATTCATATAAAACCCGGGGTATATATTTCATAGTAAATATATCTGGAATCATCTTATAGAAGAAAACCCTCCCTCTCACACACATCTTTATTTAAATATACATAGTCATAGTTTCAAGATGGGGTTTTTTTCTGAAGTTTCAAAGTCATACAGGAATGCAATTCCCATTCATGCTCAGTTCATGGCTGGTTTTAAAAGACACTCAGCTATTTATGTAAATGGGTATGCCTGTAAAGGATTTTCAAAGATCACAAGGACAGACAGACATATTTTAATTGCAAACAAACACCTGACTGGCCCAAGATGTCTTTGAAAAATCCTACATGCCTATATGCCTATAGAGATCTGATCCTTTTGCAGAGCTAATACAAGATGGGGACTAAAAATGTAAGACTTTTTCTCTTCTCTGTTTCTTTGTTACTTGAAAGTAAAATATTTTTCCTTTAAACCAAAATATCATGTGATGTACTTATGCAAATACTTCTACACCCACATTGCACATAATCAGAAAATCCACCATTCTTTCTCAAGAAGTCATGGTCTTAACCTATACTTTGTACTTATTTCATTGTCCATAGATCACTACATACTTAAATATTTGTAGTTTCACATTTCTTAGATGCTTGCCTTTAAAAGATAAACTTCATACACCATCCACGGCCCGTATTGCCTTGCCTCAGCTGCATAAACCTATGTCTGGACAGCCTAACTTACATATTTGCTGTAAAACCACTACAGTGCTGCTAATGCTCAACAGATCAGCTATCATATTATCCCCTCTCTGAAACCTTACGTGAGCTTTTCCACGTATTCCTGATCACCTTAATTTCCAAGTCTTCACCCTTAAGTACTTCATAACTGTCCTGGTTTCGGCGGGGATAGAGTTAATTGTCTCCCTAGCAGCTGGTACAGCGCTGGGTTTTGGGGTTAGTAGG
>JAVKLA010000062.1:3728679-3764948 GCA_034782735.1 Sagittarius serpentarius | reverse complement strand
CTGCTTGGCTTGGGTGCATGGCTTTTGCTTTACCTGTGAAACTGTCTTTATCTCAACTCACGAGTTTTCTCACTTTTGCCCTGCCGATTCCCTCCCCCATCCCACCATGAGGGTGAGTGAGCGAGCGGCTGGGGGGGGGGCTTCATTACCGGCTGGGGTTAAACTGTGGCAACATCATCGGTCACACAGAGAGAAGCCCTGACTTAAAAAAGAGCCTCTACAAGCCATCTCTAAGCCAGCCTTCTCCATCCTGAATCATTTAAAAAACATGACTAGAAAAGCAAAATTTAACCAAGAAGATCACCATTAAGACACTTCGTTGTTTTATCTCTTTTTATATAATTGTCCTTACCCATCAGTTTATCAGCCTGCCAGTCATTCTGTAGCCACTGTTGCACATGAGAACTTTAGGATGTGTTAGAAACACGGCACCACATGGGGTTTGTCTTATCATCTAATTTCACAGTTGCCTGCTGAACTCAAGTGGAGAACAGGAGAACAGGAACACAGACTAGCAAAGAGATCTGGTTTAGTTATTAGACAAATTAGCTCCAGACAAACATCCTGGTCCAGCAGGTTTTTCATGCCTAAAGAGGCTGCTGACGAACTGTGGTGAAAAGGTGATATCCCATTTTTACGACAAGGGCAGAGGTGGAAAAAGACCTTTCAAAAGATATATATATCTCAAGTGGCTTATGACATTTATATAATATCATAAGCACCAACCCTTAGCAAGGTACTATCCTGCTTACACTGAAGAAATTGCCAGGGTGGTCATTGCTACAGAGAAAAGAGGCAACGAACAGAAGAAGAAAGTGCTGAATGTGGTAATGAAATATCCCTCAGAAAGAATCCCCACTAAAAATCTCACAGCAATAAAAAATAATCTTTAAATTACATGAGCTTTTAATGAGTCAGATAAAAGCAGAAGATCTAGATTATATTATGAAACATCAGTGTGTATTCAGCTGCATTCTGACCTTGATTTGTTCTTTACACTGAGCCACTGAACTTATGGACAGATCCCAGCACATTCATTTTCCCCTTAGGGACAAAGTACCAAATGGTAGTGTAATTGCCAAGGGAAAATTATTACTCTGTTCTGAATTATTTCTATCATAAATCCAGCACCAGTCAAACAGACTCTGTCAGAAAAACGACAGGGTTGCCGTACAGTGATGAGAGTCCCACATACAAGTGCACCATAAATCCCTTAGTCCCACCACCCAACAAAGTCATTATAAGTCATGTGTTTAAATCAAAATTAGAAAATCCAAGCTGGCAGCAAACTGGTCTGCATTGTTGAAACAATGGAAATGAGGTGATTTACTTGCTGCTGGTTTAAAACTCACCCTGCATTGTCTGTTTCTTATGAAATATGTAAGACATGACTAGCTTTTTGTCTGGGTAATTTTGAAGGGGGAAAACGCAGCTCTTCAGAACATAGATGTGCAACTCAGATTAACTTCAGTTCTGTTTCCGTGCATGTGCAATATGTGAATAATTAGACTGTACTCATTAACCCATAATGAGACAGTTTAAAATAAGTTAGGATTTTTACTCATTGATTCATTTTTTTACCTTTAAAGTCAGGTGCGTGGATTAGAATAATTCACAGAGAAACCTGGTGCCAGTGAACATTCACATTTCACTGTCTTTGGCTTTTTCTAACCCTGTTCATTTCTTCTGGACCTACCAAGGACTGGTGCCCCTGCTGATATATTCAGGATATTCTTTCCCACAGTGCTTTAACAGCAGTTCTTTGGCAGCCGAGTAAAACAAGGTATGTTGAACCCTGACACGTCAAAAAAGCTTTGAGCAAGGCGACCGACCCGTGCAACAGGGAAACTAACTCTTGCAGTCACGGATTTCACCTTCAACTCCTGCAAGACTGGGAAGTCAAAGATCAAAAACTTATTATTACTGGTATCCACGTTCAACAAGGGAAGCTGGAAAGAGAAAGTTTTCTCATAGAACACTAATGGGCAACCTGTAAAAAAGGCCCTGTGATCTCCAGTATCAATTAATGATCTACCTCATCTTCCACTCCCAGGGCTGGGCTGACTTAGGACCAGATAAGGACTTTGCTTTTCTAAAACATCCAAAGTGATTTAATGGCGGCATTGTAATTTGTACCAGCTATGGACTTCCACGTAAACAGGACAGGAATGCGCATCTGCTCTTTGATAAATACAACAGCAATATTTGGCTTATAAGTTCATTTTAAGTACTAAATTTAATCAGCATTCAATCTCTCCAACATCAAAGGATTCAGAGAGTATGACAGTTTTAAGTGAAGCCTGCTTATTATTATGTTTTCTTACACACAAAATATTTGAGGACTCTTCAACATTCAACTCCACACAAGAGCATTTGAAGCATCCTACAAAGAATAGTTCAAATTCAATGTAATTATCAGGATATCACGTGGCTTAAATTATCTTGCACAGTTTTAGAGTTGCCACATAAGCAAAGGCTAATATTAAACTGAATTAATCACTTTTGCTGAAAGCAGAAAAAAACCCCAAACTTAAAGCCCCCTGTGTTTGTAAAAATGCGACAAAAATTCCTTCAAAAGGGAGTTCAGTATCTCTCCTTTCCTCTTCTTCCCCATATGAAAAAAAATGAATTAAGAAAGAGTAGGGCAAGATGAAAAGGAATAATCTTACTGCTGAAAATTAAGACTACGCAGTGAGGTATGTCATGGTTTTCATCATCATGTAACCCTGATTTTTGAGAAATACATCATTCACACTCTTAAATTAACTAAAGAAATTTGAATGCATTTCAGGGGCTAATAGATGTCAATTTCAGACAACTCAATTACTAAAAGTGTTATTTATTTTCTTTCTTGATGATTTTGTTGGGAAGGGTAGAACGAAACAGCCCTTCTATTCTTTGTCAACGGGCAATGGTATCTATGAGAGCATGTTTGAGCAAATTCAAAATTGAGTTCACTTATTATTATGCACAATACTTTTTCATATCTCTCTTTTTTCCTGTTCTAATGTTTATAATTTGCATATCAGTCAGCCAACTGAAATAAGTGTTTAAAAGCTAGAAACTTCATATGGAAAGCACAGAAGCCTGATCTTGAAAATACACATACAATCTGAATTTTGTTTGCCAAAATACCTACAGAAATGGATAGTATTTCTGTAAAAGCAATTCCCTATAAACATATTTATCATGAAACACTCTCTGAAATTCTCATAAACCCTCACCTATTCTCTTATCTCCATTTTACAGAGAGAAAACAGACACAAACAGTTTAAGTGATTTTACCAAGATCACCTAGGAAGCCTATAGCAGAAACAGCATCCCAGGTTTCTCTAGTCCCTGTGCCGTGCCTCCGTCACAACAGGGTCCTTCCTGTCATACATTGCCTGGTCTCTGGGTAGAGGAAAACACGCTTCTAGCCAGACGGGAAGGAGCTGAACTAACACAGCACTGATTGCCAAGACTTCTCTTACATTTTAGCAAACAAAGGGACCTTAGTCTACAGTTAAAAAACTGCTTTATAAAATCACCAAATGAAGACCAAAAAACTTGAAAGTATCATCTGCATCTTGAATTCAAAAGTTCACTCTGGCAGTATGTCCCGCCAAGCGGACAGAGCATACACTGACAAAGACCAGACCTCCTCTAGATGACAATCCCGGCCAACAGCAATCAGATGAGCCCCAAAAAGTAGGCTCGTTTCTGCCAAGCAGTGGTGCAGTCAGGTCCAAACAGCAGGCGAAGTAGTCAGCAGCCTAAGGTGGCAGAGTATTCTGTTTATGGTGATGAGGCACTGCCATTGTCCTTTCTAGCCAGAAAAGCTGGGTCTTGCCCTTTTATTCAATATATCCTTTGTTGATGTTGGGAAAGGACAGGGTGTTTAGAGCAGCACCTCCAGCCTTCTCAGGGTGGCTCGTTGCTGCTCCCCTGACCAAGGCAGCAGCAGGCTCTTTTGCTCTCCATACTAGTCCTGCCAGACCCTCAGAAAGAAAAGTAATGGGGTTCTGGGATAAGGGTAAGGAGGAAAAAAAGCTGCTTATTGTGAGAGGACAGGTGAGGGAGATGGGGAAAAGGGCTGACCAGGCAGCTGCGGGGAAGAAAAAGGGGTCTGCAGATGAGAGGAAGGCACAGGGAACAGGTGTATGCTAGGTAGGGGAGGATAGGGCCCCCCCAGAATGGCACAGGTTGTGAGGCTGGATGAAGACTTCCCCCTGCCCCACCAACACACGGATTCCTGAAGCTGTATTTGCACCTCTCAGCCTCCTTTCCAATACTCAAAATTGCTAAGAAGCCTTCAGCAAGCTCCACTCATGCCACTCTCCTCCTCTTGTTTAACCTCAAACTCCAAGTTAAGCATTCTCTTGAAGTGTAATTCAGACCTGGTTTAATTAATGTTCCCGAAAGAAATTTCAGACTGTTCCCCTCCCCTGTCATTACACAGCAGTCCCTGGCATCTGCGCTGCAACATGGATACATCCATACCAAGCTGACTTCAGACACCAGCTTGAACTGTAACAGACCAAGACCACGGGGTGAAAAGACAATGCGCTAACAGCCTTTAGCTAAAAATAATTCTTTCACTCCCTTGAAACCAGAGTCATGTTTTCCTGACGGTTTATTCTGGGTTCGGCTAAGAATAGAGTTAATGTAGTTTACAGGATAAAACAATTACTGCTATAATAACTCAGAAGTACCAGAAATAATTGAAGCATAAGCAAATTTTGTGGGGATGTGGATTAACAACATCACCCACTTCTACAGGATAGAGGTATACTAGACCAAGACCTAGCCCCTGCACTGAACACTCTGCAGAGAACTCGGATCTACAGTTTCTGGTTTGTACGTGCTGAAGAGTTTTCTCCAAGTTCTTCCTTGGCTCTGTGCGGGTTTTTCTGCTGTCCAGGATGCTCTTGCAGCCCCGACACTCCCCTGGAACGTGCTGGACAATTTGCTTTACTGCTCTTAGCTACGCAACAGGATCAGACGCGCACGATACATACGACAAAAGCAGAATTGACTTTCAGCGTGCTTAGTCTCAACAATCGCTTTGATTCTTCTTATATGAACATATGCAAACGTTAGCTGAAATGTGTAGCTCCACATAAAGCAGATATCAAGGCTGTGATATGTCACAGAACATATGGACTGACATGCAGCATATGGAACGAAAGATGGCTACCTTACAATATTTGTAGCTTTCTATTCTCTCTAAAAAAGGCACACCTGCTCTGGACCACTGAGAGAGTATTTATGTCAAAGGAAATCCAACAACTTTTGTAGGAAGCCATATCTAAATCAATTGCTGGTGAACCATCACCAAAATTTGCCTGACAGTGAAAAAGAGTTACTATGGCATCTGCTGAAATAATTTAGATGAGGCCTCATTTATTAAAATAGTAAATCTATACCACTATTAATTAAGCATGATACAAACTATCGATCTAATACTCGCTCTCTTAGCTGGTACTCAGAGGCGCCAATTAAGGGAGCTGCCTAATACAGCTGTTGTTTGCCTCTGCGTTGAACTATCAGCAAACGCCATCAGGAGTAATAATGAAGGCTGGAATTAAACTGCAGTTTATTCATTTAAATGGACTCTATATGATTGTTTATACCCAAGCAAAACAAGGTCAACAACCCTGGATGTGGCTGTTGAAATTCTGAAACATTTTGAAGTACATTAATTGAGCTAGATGAGAACTTCTACCTTTGTTGTCTACTTATTATCCAGCCCCAAAATTTTAAATGGGCCATCAAATGCCTTGACTTTTCCTGACATTACACTGAACAGGACTTTAAGTAACACAAACAAGTGTAACACGGAAGGAATTAGCCCAGATACGTTGGAAGGCTTCAAATGCAACAATAAATGAAATCTTAAATCTCTGGAGAAGGAAAACAACAATGAAGACCACTCCAGCTCCACAGTTTAGTTTTGTTATGCACGTACTTCCACCACAAACTTCAAGAAGACATTCTTCCAATTTAGCAGTAATAATTCTGCATTTTATATGGAAGCGTATAAACCAGAGGCTTAGTTACAAGAGAACTCTCAGTTTCCAGAAATAAGATCAGCTAATCATTAGGCGGGGTGGTGCTGCCTCAGATAGCTCATTGGATAAGATGTTTTTGCCTGAGTGGCAATAATTCCAGGAATTAACTTAAGGAATAAGGAGAGAGTTGGCTTTAATTTGTTGGCTTTTTCTTTTTTTTAAAGAAAGAAATAAAACAAGGGGATGTAAAGACATGATTTTCTAGATGCCAAAGGCTATACTTGGTTAACTGAGACTTACTTTTTAAATGAATTTCTCTTTTCAAGTTGGTGGGAAGGTGATCCGAAGTGAGCATTAGCTTACTTTGGTATTTTACTTCTGGAATCAACCTTGGAGTCAAATGCACCAGCTGTTAAAGATGAATTTGTGTCAAGGGAGAGAATCTGGATTTATATCTTGAAAGGTAGGTTGGCACTGCCTTTTCCCTTACCCTCAGACTTTGGTTTTCTAGAGTCAGCAGAACTCACAACTTGGCAAGAAGCAAGCCAATAAGAACTGATTAACGGCAGGAAAACAATCATCATAACTCATCATTTATCTGCACCAGGTTCCTGGTTTTGCCCTGGTGAACGAAATTCTGAGAGGGAGGAACTCTCATGAAGGCCATCTGCAGCAGGGACATCAGTTAGTTCACAGATAATTCTGAAGGTACAGTTTTTTGTCGTTGCTCATTTCTGACACAGCTCCCTCTGTCTGTGAAGTCTACAGGGGCAGATTTTTCTGGCCAAAAAAAAACTTGATCTGAAGAGACTATAGCTCACTCTCCCCCTAACCGGTGAAAGGAAAGGGACAGCGCTCCAACACGGCCATCCATCCCTGGAGCAGAAGAACAATTATTTAACACCGCCGCTTCATGCTTCCTCATGAATCCAGTTAAGAAAAAGCTTCTGATAAACATCAAAGAAATGCTGCTAAGAAATATGCCAAAACTACTGTCGAGTTTTATCTTTGGCCTTTGTTAATGTGTAACCAAGCAGTGTCACCTTGACATGCACTGCGCTGTCACCAGGCCTATGACCCACCCAAAAGGGAACCGTCAGGAAAATCCGAGTACCTGAGGAGCTCCACCGCTCTCTCTTCAACTGCAGAACAGAAGACAAGATATTAATTGATAGCAAGACAGATTGTCAGCATCAAAAAAACGGTTTCCCTGAGCAACTGGCATGCAAACCAAGCACCTGCCACCTTAACATGGTGCAGGCAGGATCAAAGGGGTATGAGACACACATTAGGTTTCAAGAGACAAAATTGATGGATCCTTCCAGAACTGGAAAGAACAATAACTATTTTAGATGACAGTAAAATAGGTATCCACAGCCACATCTGATCCAACACCAGTTAACACTGAATACAAACCAGACCTATTCCTTTGACATAATACTGGATTAAGCCAACCAGTTTAATGGGGGGAAGCGAACATGAAGATTTAGAACCCAGCAAGGAACAACTAGGGGTGACACAACACTCCTGACAGCAGGAGGGTGTTTTAGTGGCTTTGAGAGGTCAGATGCCCATTTCTGTCCATTAACCGTCAGTGCACCGCAAGGTGACAAGCTCACGTTTACAGGTCTGCCTCTGGGATGCCTAAAGTAAAGCGGGAGGCACCCCACCTCACGTACTCACTAACTGACCCCTTATCCCAAGGAAAGAGGAAGACAGGAGAAGCTGACAACATTACTCACACTCAAGAAACAGTAGGATCTTTGCTGTTTCCTGTGACACTGGAGCTATCTGAACTGCCCTCTGCTCGGTTTAAGCTTAGAAGAGAACCACAGTTCTACTCGTCTTCTCTTGGCTTTCTCAGCCAACACATCCCATTTGCTACTATCAACATATTTTCAAATTGTACTGAAATTTCATACAAAACATCCCCAAAAGATAAAGGATCTTCAAGAAGGGGAGAGAGAGTGCCAAGCTGCTATTCTTGCTCAAGAATTTGGGGCATGCATTTCCATAAGCTATGTTCCTGCCAAGGCTACAGCTCTCCAGATCCTCAGGGTGTGTGCATGTACTACAGCTGAGAACAGAATTACGCTTAAAAATCTGAAAAACAAACAAGCTTGCAAGAATTCAAACACAGTGGGCAAGCTGTAGCTTTCTTTTATTGTTATTGTTCAATTCAACTCTGCTTGATTAATTTTATGGAACCAAAATACACCAAGAAGGAAGAAGGAGGAATATATTTCCATATAAAACAGGCAAAACTTTATGAAATTAAAGTTATAGAGCTTAAAATATTCCGTGGAGATAACGATTCATTTATGTTGTTTATTTTTGAGAAATCATTAAGCTGGACAGTTAAAGGATAATAAACGTTCTGGAGGAATGAAATCAAACACATCTTTTTTAAAAAAGAAAATAAAATGTGGTGCTCCAAAATAATTTATATGAGCAATTTTTTCATCTTTCTCAGATCTAAATATTATTAAATTTTACTAAAGACAAGACCTGTACTTGTTCCACAAACAAAATCAATTAGCAGTAAAACTACATAGAAATATCATATTAGGACATACCATGTTAGGGCAGTGGAAAAATTGAGTCAAACCCTCCTGGTGTGGAACGGACATTATCTGTATCAAGTTCAACAACACACGGGGGAGTAATTCGGAAATTTCTAGGAAGGACGGGGTATTTTGAAGAAATACAGTCTCTTCAGTACAGTAAAAAGAACTGTTTATGTTAGAAATTCTTTTAAAAGGGACCAGCATGAATTTAAGAAGTTATGTTTTCATTTTTGCATTATTTTATCACTGAAAATAATAGCTAGGCATTAAAATAAACTATGTATTCCACAGTTCTCCTCTCTCTCAAAATGTGTATGTTTATAGTTGTAGCCAAGAAGATAACACAGCAGTGCAACTAGGGCCCACCGCTGAGGACTGAATTACCCTTAAAAACAGCCAGTCTTCTCAGAAGTCAGGTCTAAACTACCAATTACTACCTCTATACCTGGTCAACAAGGTTACTCACCTGTTCTCATGTCACAGGCAGAGAGAACTGCACGCGCTTAATCTCCCCGTCACATAACATTATATGGGCAGGGAGAAACACACGCTGCGTGTTGGAGACGAGACTGAATCAGCACTGCGTCCACGAGGCAGGTAACATCCAAACCATGGGACCGCTCCAAAAGAAAGGGAGGCGACTTTCTGCACCGCGCCTCGCAGCCAAGCTGCTTTTAGGCTGATGGTGGCCTTCCGAACGCCGACTTTTTGAGGAAATTGAAAGCATCTGTGTCATTTTGATAGCCCTCGGAGCTTGTTTTAGGAACACTGCTGTGTCGCGTCGGAGCGCCCGACACAGCAGGGGCAGCTGTGCCGCACTGCAGCGGCAGCGTGCGATTCCCCATTGCTTCTCCCAGCAAGAGCTTTTCCAGCTGCTTTCGTACTCCCAGAAGTTCAGGCGCTCTGCCGTCAAGGCCTGCCCCCACCACGCTCCTAACAGGCTCTTAATGCCTCTCTAGTCCTACTCGTGATAAAGGAACAGAGCAAGGATTAGGCCTATTCCCGGCCTGTCTTTGTCTGGGAGAGGGGAAATGAGAACAAAAAACACCAAACTCTTCTTAAAAGGGTACCGCATAGTCAGCTAGCCAGTTAGACTAACCTCTGCATCGCTATAATTGTTCGGGGTTTTTTTAATAGCAAAGATGATAGATGAATAAAGTAAAAAAAGATCAACAAAAAGTATACCCTACAGGGCAAGTTTAGCCAGGTCCACATACCTTAGTGCTACTCTTGAAATACAGAGCATAAATCTACCGTTTGCAAACCCATACTGGTTTGTAAGGCACATACCCAAGGTAAGACTACTGACAGGAGTCTGTGCAGAGATTTTAAAGAAATAGGAATCTAGCTACACATCCCTGTTGGAAGAATATTTCCTCATAAGTAATATCTATGTATGCACGGGTGTATACACTGTAAATATTTAGCTCAACTACTTTTTTCCACAGTGCATGAGTGGCAAATGCAGCAGCAGTCCGCTGCAGCGTATCGTTAACGAAAGCAAGCCAAGTTTTTACAATGTGAAATCTTGTGAAAGACTTCACAGTGCTCTGGCGTAGTTACCTCTGAAAAAGCAGCAGGATCCAGTATCACCATAAAAGTGCTTTGGAAAGCAAGCGGGGAATGCATTACTCGTCTGATCTCTGGGTGGTTTTTCGGCAGACAAAACTTGGCCAGATGGTGCAGGCTGGGCCTTTCATCAAGACCTTGTCTTTATGCTTCATGGACAAGACATCCTAGAGCACTGGCTCAGTACTGACTCAGTACTCACCTACAAGAATCGGCTTAAGAAACAGCTTTTTTCAGTGCCTACACTTTCAGGGAAGTCTAGCCACAGCTGACTGCGTTCAGTGCATGGAAAAAGAAGAAAGCCCCACACTGATTCTGTGTAACTGCACACTACTTCTCTGAGGTGCCAAAACCAAATAAAATTGGAACAGACTGTTACATTACTGAACATTTAGTAGTTCTTCTAATAGTCTGGGCACTTCAGAATACTCTGCAATATTCTACTAGCCAGAGAATACACAAATCACGGTCCACTGAAGCCTGAAGCGATGACCTATTTCTAGTCCGTTACTGTTGTCAATGGGAAGATGCCACAAGGCAAGAATGAAGGGCAGTGCAAAAAGCAAATGGATACCCCTTCTCTCCCATGAAGCCTCCTGCCCTACTACATCTCTGGACTCTTAAGTAAGGGCTAATCACTAGTTTGTGTCATATATTCAGTCTAGCACTGGCAGCGGGAACAGAGTGGTAGGGCACACAACTGTATTTTACTGCACTGATGCTGGAACATCACTGAAACGTAATTTCTGTGTGACACTGTGCCTGAACCTCAACTGTCTCCAGCGACCGTTTGTAGGGAAATGCACTTCAGTACCGCCGATTCTTGCAAGCCCCCGCTCAAATATGGCTATAAATACACTAGCAAACAGAAAAACCAGCAGTATCAGGAATTCTTTTCATGCTGCCTTTGACATCACAGTGTTTTACTGACGCAATGTTCTCAGGTACCTCAAGAATCACAAAGTTTGAAATGTTCCACTACTCTCCTCTCATTTTACACTTTCACTACCAACAGATTGGATGTCCTGATTTCAAAATGGGGACGATTCCATTGCCTCAATTCATAAAGAAGGCATCACCTAACCAGCGCTATATGTGTTAATTATTAACTGTGATCATAGTAAAACACAAAATGTTGTATAAATTCCAGAAATGCTCAACAGAACTCTGATTTTCCATTCTGCATGAAAAGCATCATGCAGAAAAAAGAGTCTGTTCTAGCAGATTACAAGAAAAGAAAGATATTGGAAAAATGATATAACAGTACAAGTCAGGGCAAAAAAAATTACTGAAGCTTGAAGGTGCCTTCCATCACAAATTAAATACAGCACAAGGGTCAGCTATAAAAAAAAGGAGAGGCGGGGCACTAGGGAGAAACAAAAGAAAAAACCCTCATTCATTAGAGAAAGAGGAAAGAGATTATTTATCTCCAGCGTGTTAAATTGAACTTGCTGCAAAATTGATCAGACCTCTCCAGATTCGGAAATACCCTATGGCTATTATTGATCAAGAGCAGTGAATGTGCTACAGACCATGTTTACGTGCCATGCAAAAAAAAAAAAAAAAAAAAAGGGAGGGGAAAAGAACAAAAGTGTGTTTAAAACATATTTAACTTTGAAACACACTCAACTGCTGAGTCAATGATTGCGTAAGTTATTGCAGCAACGTGTATGAGGATAGATTATCTTCAGGAAAACATACCTGGCTAGATTGAATGCATCATCGATCAAGCCTGCTCGATTACTGACAGAGATAACCTGTGAGGGGCAAGCACAAAAATTGAACCATTTAGGGTGATGAAGCAGTGAAGGTTCACCTATCAAAGCAGATTTTAGGGATGAGAAGAAGAGCTTACCTCATGGTTCCTTGTTAGCTGATTAATTAGCAGCCTCCAATTCCTAATATCATAATTAACTCTAAAGTAGCCAGTCTGGTTGATGTTCCCCAGCAACCAACTTGCCTCTTCCAAAGCAGGAATTCTGTGGTGTTCTGGAAACAAAGAACAAGATGGGAAGGGGATTTGGTTTTAAATTTAAAAATCCTAAAGACGTATCTGTTAAATTCCCTCCTTCTTTAAATATCCATGAAGGCAGTAAAATTAATTCAAAGACTAACAAAAGCATTGTGTTTGATTAATAATTTCCTTTAGCTGTTCTGATGTAGAGAGACACCAACTGACATTCCTATGGGGACCTTTTACCCACACAGAACTCCAAGGGTGGGTTTTTTCTGGCAAATAGTATTTATATGAGAGGTGCCCACTTGAAGGCTGGTACCCTGATTCTGGCCATGCTAAAATAGCTTTCTACAACCGTAACTCCAATAATTGAATGGATGTGCTATAGAGAGACGACCAAACCTGTGATTAAAAAAAATAATAATTCTTAAGTGTTTCTGCATGTAGTTGATGAAGCTTTTACATTGGATTTGAAATTAAAGTATTTCCAGTTGTACAGCTTCTAGCTACTAATCACTGAGAGGCTCCCCTTCAGAGCTAGACTAATAAACCTTGTATCAACTAACCTGTTCTTCCTCTTTCCCCTCTTTTTCAGTAATTACTTTGGGGCGGAAAAGTCTAAATTTTTTCCAGTATTTGTACAGTCCGGCCATTCACAACTATTTGCAGGACTAGGGATTTCAACAACAAAAACGCGCTGAGCTCACAAGACACATTTCTTTCACTACGGAAAGAATCATCATGGAACGAAGCCTCAGGCTTCAATGACTCTTGAAGAAGCCTTCAATCTAGTAAATTATTCTGACAAAACCAATCATGAACCAGAACTCACTCAAAATTCAGCAACGTATTTTTCTGCTATAATAAAATAAGTTTGTACACTGTTGACAAAAGGAACAGTCTTCTCATGCATTTTTAAAAATAAAAAAGAAATAACTAAAATTTGTTTTAAATGTAATTCCATCAGGGAATTGTTTAGCATGCTTGAATTCCCTGAAAGTAACGAATAGGAAAAAAGTTAACAATGTGGTCTTAACAATTCACATGTACTATCTAGTACCTAGACTCACTAAAGAAATGGATTTGTTTCAGCCTTTCTTATAAAAAAGTAATCTCTGAGGAAATAATATATGACTAGGACTAGAGATAAAAGTTATGCTTCTCCCTTGACTAAATATCTCTAGCAAACACACAAATAACTGTCATTTTAAGGTGCAAAAAATACAAAGAGCAGGAAGACACCTAATTATATATTTAACTTAATTCATGGAGTTGCATTATGCACACAAATTCAGATAAAAAGCTGCAGAATTTGAAAAGGAAGTCCTCTTCTCACCTAGGTAGTTCCAGCATCATTAAAATCTCTTAAAAATACACTTCTTAGAAATATTAAGCCCAGAATAACTCAGTTGTTGCCTATTCAATTCAATTGTTATTGCTCTTTTAGCGTTTGCCTAACTGACTTGCACCAGTTCAGTGTAATTATTCTGCATAAACAACTGAGAAAAAAAATACAGACCCCTGGTTTTAGTTAAAATATTGATTACATCCATTTAGTTATCTGTGATAAAGCGCCAAGCAGACACATTCTTCAGGAGCCCACGCATCCTGCAGAAATGGGACTAAGTGAGAAAACCAGAATTAAGTCCTACAACTCTGTGGGCTTCCCAGGCACTCATACTGTCAAAGCACCGAAGCTGCTTTTGCCACGCAATTCGATTTGGAACAAGGTTTTAACGCCGGCTGTCCTTCCTTCCACACGGGTCTGCCGAACACGGGCCTACTACATAGCTCAGTCCTAAGCAAGCTCTCTTAGACTGCCGTACTGAAGCTGCTCCTCCGTTTAAATCCTTTTTTCACTGGACCTCAAGTCAGAATCACCCAGTTGCTCCAGCCCAGTTACAGAAGACTTGACTCCTGGATCCTGTGTAAATCACTGAATCTTATGCAAAGAAAAATATTACTGTAGAAATACCGTAAAAGATTGTAACAATTTATAGCATAGTGATAAAGGCACTTTCTTAGAACAGATTTGGAACAAAGATCTGCTTTGAAACAGGGAGAGAAGGAATTTGAATCTGGATCTACTCCATCCTATTTACTTTACCCAGTGCGGTGCTGTGAATACAGCCTGTCACCTCTAAATCTCAGCTATGTTCCTTATCAACCTAGCGGGTTTCTTAAGAGCAACAGCAAAAATACCCACTTCTGCGTCTAGGAGAGACGGCTGAGGGAAACGACGACTTTTAGTTTCTCTGGGTCTTCAGGAGCGTCCTGCCGTGCGGGGTCAGGAGAGGCTGCTCACACCTGGCAGAAAACCCTACCACCTTAACGCAGCGCTGCCTTCCGCCCATGCTCTTCTGTTCCAAACTAACCTTTAAATGCCACCAACTGCTGGAAGTAGCTACCTGTGACTGGTTAATCCCTGCACCTCTGTGATCCCTAAAAGCATACCAAATGGGCTATAAGCACTCATGACTCAGTATCTGGGGAAATAAATACGCGAAATAGAAATCATCAAAATCAGATGTAATAAAAAAACTACATACAAATTTTCCTGTTTGAGTATTTGTATTAAATTTTGATATCCAAGCGAGGAAATTACTTACACTTTGACAGAGTACTGAATGATACTTGCCAGTCAAATAGGACAAGTTCAGAATAACTTATTTCACAAGAAACAGCTGTGCAACACCTCCAACATATTGTTTTAATGGAGAATACCGTCTTTTCAAAGCTCGATGGCATTATTGCTTTTTTGGTCAGTTTAAATCCAGCTATCACCCCTTGCTATTATTTTTCGATAAGACCGCTCATGTGTTGACCTCCTCCTGAAATACAGGACAGGAATCTTTCACGCCTTTCCAGCTCATATAAGCAGGTGGTTATTTTAAGGGACTGCCTGATGCATGTGCTTCACATAGTTCTATATAATTTACGGGAATTTGATGTTTGAGTCTGTCAAGTCTCATGCTTTCCCACAAAAGAAATTCTTTCTTTTGGTGATTACAGCACTGAAAATTTCTCCCCACCTGGGCAATTTCTCCCCACAAACACATTTATTAGCTTCCTGTTAAAAATATTATAGTTAGGAGAAAGGTAGTCATTCAGTGTTAAACCCTATATTAAACCATTCATGACTTCGTAAACAACAACAAAGATTTCATTTGGGAAGAAATCTATCTTTGATGGTTTTAGTTCACCATTTAAAATTCAATCTAAAATACATGTACAGTTGTATTTGAGATTAAAGGCAATTTTTTTTAATCTTCTTCCCTCAGAAAGTGTTTTTCCATGGTCATGTTTTGTCTGGATGCCTCAGAAAATAACACTGCCCTGAAACTTCCAGCTTTGCCACATACGTATAGGAGACATTTAAGAGGAAACGGTTAAATTTTATGACATTTGTTTTGAAGTAAGAAAATCAGTTAGGGTCTGATTCTCATTTTTTCTGCTCTGGAAGTGTGAGACAGTTCTCCAGCTGGTGCTAACTGCACATGGCTTGAAGTTCTGGGTTCTCCCAGCTCTCGAGCAACTTCAGCTCCATCCAAACCAGCTGGCATGGTGGAAGCCTGCTCCTCCGCACGGCGACGTGAGCACCTTGTGAGGCAGGTCTGGGCGAAGGGCACCCCTCTGCACGACACTACTCCAATGCTGACAAGAGCGTGGGCTAAACACAGTTCTGCTACCGTCTCAAGTGTTCAGACTCACAGTTGTTATTTTAATTCTTCATTTTATACAACCCCTAGCACGCTAGGAAATTGGTTTATGCTGGTAAAATCCCTACTGAGAGAACTGACTCCCTTTTCCTGCAAAAATAACTGCGTAAGAGTAGCACAGTTTCATGCCAACAACAGCAAGTGAAATTTTTCTGATAAAGAAAATGTTCCATAAGGAATTTCATCACAATCACAGTATTTTGTGAAAAGATACTGGCTTTAACTAAATTCTGCAAGACTTCTTGCAAGGACTGTTCACACAGGGAGAAAGCAAACCAGAAGAAAAAGTTCTTTCCATCTCACTTGCCATGTCACCGTAGCTCCATGTTGAAAATAAAATGTTTTGGTATAGTGAACAACACAATAAATGGAGCACATCAGTAAATACGATCATGTTCTATCTCACACACTCTTTCCCCAGACTACCCTTCCATCCATTAACACTCCTCTACGATGGAACTGCTGGTGCCTACGGTGATACACAATGTAAGCAGCAGTCTTGTGTTAGGATTGTTGCTCAGCTGTTGGGACAAGGGGAGTGATCCTGCCTCACTGTCAAAATCACGCCAGGATTGCAGGTCTTGTATCCCTGGTCCTCACCACAGCTGGCTAAAGTTGTAAAGCAGGACCTATATATCTATTTTACTTCACAGTGCTCCCCCTCTTCCTCCCACTTTTGAAAGATAAAAGAGTGGAGTTTGGAAGCAACACAGGTCAAGCGCAGCAGCTGAGTCTCAGAGAGGAAAAGAAAGGATATTTTTCTAATGCTGCACTAATGCTCTATTCCCCAGCGGGCAGCCAGCAAACCCCAGCTCAGAAGCAGCTGTCTTCTACAAAACACCTCATGGAGAAGAATGGGACTGTCAAGGGGCTTACAGTTAAAGGAGAGATTATCTAGTAAGAGGTGGCATAACAGCAAGTTGGCGCTTGCCGTTTGGAAGGCAATTGCCCTGTTGAACTTACTTTCCCCCATCTCATGGCAATCCTCTAGCGATACTAAGAGGAGCCTGAATGAGAGTCACTTTACCAGAGGCAGGGAGGTCCATCAGAGGAATACATCCCTGGGACGTAACAAATCAGTCAAGGTACAGGAGGTGAGGATGGAGAGGGCAGGGAGGCAAACTGCAAAGCTGCATTAGTCAGTTCAGCAGCACTTGCTGAGTCACGTGGACACATTTCCCACCTGGAGCCTGAACACCAGAACAGTCACGCCCAGGGGACGGCAAGTTTGCCTTTGTCCACAGCCTTGCTCACCTGTTTGAAATGGATGCTAGCTAACCCTCCTCGCTTGAGGTTAAGGTCAACTTCTCCTGGATTTGCAGAAACACGACAGGCGAGTCTGTGCTTCCACACTTCGTGCGCCTTCAGCAGCAATCGCCAGCACCTCCCTGCAAGCCCTGCTAAGCGGTCATCTTGTGGGGACGGGGCTGAGTTCAAAGCCGGTCCTTGACTTTTCACCCACTACTGATTTTGGGCTGATCCCAGACCACTGCGGACATTATAGTCATACATCATTACAGCGACTACAGAAGAGACAACTTATCTAGGAGAAACAGAAACAAGCCCTGGATCTATGACAGAGCAGAAGTTTGTAACACCAATGACTTCCACAGTGCTGGTGAAATCTATCGTTCAGCAGACCTGCAAGACCATAGCATGAAGAGCACTGCAGCCATCTTAGTGTGATGTCTCTGACCTCAGCGTGGATAGGAAGGCTAATCATGAGATGTCTCCTTTGTGACAGGTTTGGTTTTCAGAGGTTTAATAGCTGTCACTCGCCTGAAGCAGAACGGCTTCATCCATGGCTATGGGAACAGGGAGAAAGGTGATGGTGACCTATCTGTGCAGCGCTCTGAGAGCAAGAGAGACAGCTCCATTTCACACGCCCAGACAAACTGAGCCAGTAAAAGGGTCATCTGATGGCTGGTATACGAACTGATGAGTAGAAAAATGGTTACATAAATGCTACGGCTCACTGGGTAAGGAGAAGAGAGACTGGCAGAAGCACTCGCAAAATGAAACCCTTCCAAAACTATGACTACATACTTTCTACAAACAGGTGAATATGAAACATCTTGGAGATTATGCACCTTGTCAGACAAGTTGCCAAGGGCTGGCACTGTCCTCTCTACAGGACTTGTTGCAAAGGACAATAAATTACATCTCAAAAAGACGCTGCACAGTTGTAATTTCCAGTGTGCCCCTTCACCTTGGTGTTGTGAAGAGTGGACAGAATGAGCTCTGTTGCCAGCAGCTGGGATGATCTGCAATTATCTGAACTAATCCTGCTCAGCATATTGAACAATCAGCGATCTGCATGCCTCACTATCTTCTCTAGTATGTAACCAGACATGGCCAGGATGGGCAAAGAGCAGCAACCCAAGCATCCTACCTTCAGTGGCTCTCACAGGACTGGACAGCAGCCTCTCATCCCTTGCTCATGAAAATGCCAGTTGGCATCCTACAATACCTTGACGAGGTCACAGACACGGTAGCAAAAAGGATGCAAAAATCAGTAATTCTCTCTTGACCTTCTGGATGTACATGAAGGAAGAGACTCTTCCATCAGCAAATAACCATCCTTGGTGAACTCTAGTGCAAGGCAGGGGGTGTACGCCCCTGAGAAATTCGTTATTTAAACCACCACAAAAAAGGAGTATTTCTTCATGGCAATATATGTAGCTATTTCAAAACTTCTGTGGTTTCATTCCTCTCAGATGACACACAGACAAGGTTAATTTGATTGAAAAATTTAAGTGATACGCCAAGATATCATAACGGTAGTCATTAACTTGGACTCTCTTCATTATTGGTAGCTGAAATGAGGTATGTGATCAGTATTACAAGACAGACAACAGACAGCTGTTCAACATCTCCTATCCACTCTTCAGGTTACACTGGAAGCTTCTTTAGCACAGCAGTTTAGTCAACAAGAAGGAAACGCCCAGTCCTTCCTAAAGAGGGCATGGAAACCATCCTCATGAACAGCATTTCCTCCAAATTTGAGTATCCGCATTCAGTTACACTCACTTGAAGAACAATGTGACCACTCCCATCTTCCAAATATCCTCTGGAGTAGTTTGTTTCACCTCCAGCTTGCAGAGTCATCCCCAGACTACTCACTGGGACAACACTGAAACTGTGTCCCCCTCTGCACAACAGAAGGTCTTCAGGATTCTTCCCATCCACAAGAATCAATCCTGGAAACCATCCTTTCCAGTCTCAGAATCCCTCCCACGTCCCCGTGAAACAAACATACCAGCAGCAGAAATTCTCCAGGAGTATCACAAAATCCTCTATACCAGCCCCAATACATAACAGCATGTACACTGAGTACATTCAGGGGTGTTCTTACTGACTTTTTTATGTTGAGGAACTCTCCAGCTGAGCTAGACAACAATAAGTACGAGCAAGAGGACATCCTTGCTGTAGTCATAAGTTTAGTCTCATTTTCAATGAGGCACAGCAAGTGAGTGAGTGAGAAAGTAATGAGGAAGGACAAGGATAATGACAATGGATCACAGTGGCATTGATTCACTGCACAGGAAACTGATGACTCAGAAAGATTCCTCTTTAATTTCTATACAGCAGCCACCCCAAAATCATTGCTCACACTGGCCATCATTAATTTGTTGATTTCTTGAAGGCGTTCCAATAGGAGCAGTAGAACTTAACATAGTGGGGAGTGGTTTTATGGACTTGTTCCTCCACAGCACTCTGCAAGTAAAAGGCAACAAGGAAGCAACTGTGCAGATAATAGTGATATACTGAACTTTCAAGGCCGGAGTGAAGGGAAGGAGGCATGCATGTACAACCTAACGAGATGAGATGAGATGAGATGACCAACTCTCTCTGAAGTCAGTGGGAATCTTTCTATTAACTTCAACAAGAGTTCAAGCAAACCCTACAGGACAAAAGTAGAGCAGGTCATTAAGGCAGACTGTGAAAGTGCAAACAGGTTTGAAGTATTCTGGAGGTGTCAATATTAAAAAGTATGGCCAATGCGATTTTCTGCAAACTGAGGCAGCACCTGTATGCTCTGACTAGAGTATGCTTCCCAGGTATGAAAAGTGCCCTGGTCCCAAGCACATTTCTAGATCATTATATCATGTGAGCAGCTTAAAACTTGTTACGTTCTGATGGGCTGCAAACGATCAGGGCAAAGAAATACATACCTTATACCACTAGAAAGCTGGGATACTCAGATTTCCACTGATTGTGCACCACTCATTTCTAGTCCTGCTGGCTGCTAAGCTCTATGTGACTATTATCTTTCAGTGACTTATAAAAGAGAAAAAAAGGGAAAAACACAGGCTCAGACAGGTTTGACTCTTTCCTCTCTCCAGTTAAATTTCTATCAGAGGGAAGTCTCTATACGCTTCTAAATTTACAAGAAGGGGTCAGTTCTCCCTCTACAGCCCATGTGTGGAGGGGATGCATGGATCCTTCTTTTCCCTTCCATATAATCATTCTGTTCAGGTCTCCGCATTTCTTCCCTCACTCTCTTCAACTCCAGTCCAAAACTGTCAGCTGATGTAGCATGAACTGCTAAAGTAATAGAGAAATATTTCATGAAATTTCTATGGCGGGATTCCTTTTTAGGTGATAAAACCCCACTGGTATCTAGCCCTAGCTGTCCTCACAACAGTAACTATTATAACCATGTAGGAACTGAGGAGGGAGAAAATAAGTAGTAAGTAGAATAATGCACTTTTGAGGTCCAGCATCTGGTTATCTAATAGAGAGAAGAAATACTTGACAGATCAACACGGAAACTTTTTTGTGACAGTCAACATTTCTTAGCATGGTTTAGACTATGGATCGTAGTTAAAAATGCCAGAATTCTAAATACTTTGCATTTACTAAGTCATATTCATGAGATGCTTTGCTATAAAAATATTACATTTAACTTCCACCAATCAATAAAGTGAATTGCATTCATCAATGATTTGATATGTGTTGCTAAATATAAAACAGTTAGCACCTAGGTACACATTTCTATGTAAAAGCTTTTCATTATACTGTCTCACTTCTGCGATAATTATAAATCTTGCTTGTTGCTCATCCTTCATTCCTCCTCCCTCCCTTCCCAACTCTCCTTTTTCTGTAACTCATTTCAAGTAGCTAAAACTGGGTGCAGAGCAACTAAACAATTACCTAGGATCAATTCCAAAGAAACAGTTGAGGAAAACACAAGTATGCTTTATGAGATTCCACTGGGAGGAAAGTTTACTTTTACCTGATTTGTTAGACACCCATATAATTGCCTCTGATGAGATGTGGCTCGTATTTCCTACTGCAATTGTTAATGGAATCTGCCACAAGTAGCTGCAAGACAAAGGAGGGGGAATCTAAGAACAAAAATACTGAACTGATTCTTCTCACAGCAATCAGGGATCATGTCAAAGAAATCAAAACACAATTTCAGTAGCAGTGTAAAGATGTGGATTCTAACAAGTTACTTTGATTTTGAAATGCATTTGCTATTAGCAGTAAAACAATGAAAAAGTCATTCATCTTAAAAAAACCCTGAATTATATTTTACATTTTTCACACACTATCATCATATGAGGACTTTTTTGCAAGGCTTTCCTAATTTAACAAAATGATTCACGAAAGAGGAAATAATGATTTCCCACAGAAAGAAGAACACCTTTTTTACATTTACTTAGAAAAAGAGAATCTCCAGGTAAAACATGCTTTGATTTATAGGACTCCAAAGTTTAAAAATAACATACTCTTCTAGCAACTTCTTAAAAAGCTTTGATGGGTTTTCATAGCCGCTGGTTTATAAAAACAAAACGAATGGGATGGATCTCCACTTCTTTGCACCATTTATTATCACTTACGTGTATGCAAACTGGACAAAACATGCTACATATGGATTTGGAGATATGCTGGTGTAATCAGACCCCAACTTCCTTATAGGGTATCACAAATTGTTCTCATTTGGAATAAATGTTATAATTTACCTGAGACTTTTACATAACATCTTTATCTCAGCAAACAGAAATTGACTGTATGAAGTCAATCTTTTGGGGGAGAGACGGAAAGGATGAATTCCTGCATGTCTTCATCATCACCTCTATTCCCAAACTCTCAAAAGTATCATTTCACCAGCCAGCGAAGAAACAGGCATTCCCTCACAGGCCTGCCGTGTCATTTTGTACACCCGTCAAGGGGAAGGACGCAGTGATGGTACAGCCAGTACCTTCGTCTAGGGAGTATGTGTGCATTTCAGCAAGGCAGCATGGCAAAAGAATGATCCCAACTCAGATATCACCATACGCTACCACCTTGATACCACGTAAGTGTATCATTTTAGACTGACTGCATTAAAATGGTGCAAGGATGAGTGGGGGCAAGTTCTTGATGTCTACATCAGCTTCTCTCCTGCTAGTACCCAGCATTGCAAAACTGGCCTATGGTACTAAAAAAACAGTAGGTTTGCTCCTTTCTGCTTACGCAGAAGCCTGCTCCACTGAACGACAACTACCACCCAAACGTGCCGCAACCGCAGTCGACACATGCCGGCTTGGCAAGGGCTGCCTGGGGGAGAGACACCCCCCCCAGCCCTGCGAGCCCTGCCGCCGCGGTCGGCTCCCGGCTCCCCACCCACGGGGGTGTGCAGCGCTCACAGCAGAACCGCATGTGCCATACAGCAGTGATTCAGCAGAGAGGGGGAGATATTTGGAAAACCGTGCAGCTCAAAGAGCTATGAGTGACACTAGACAGAAAACATGGCATTTACTGCCATATGGGAGAAGAAAAAAGGTCCCAGGATTCTCTGAATACCATGACACGCTGGGAAAATTATTAGATCTACTTATGGACCGAAAACATGCTCCACATGAGCACACGCGCTGGCACACACTTTGGGGATAATTAAGCTGTGGCATTTGAAGATGCTACTGCCTTTATCAGTCTGCCCACTCCTTGTGCTGGACATTACCACCCTCCCTAGCAGAGCCAGCAGAAAAGGATGTCCACTGGTGCATTAGCTTCTCCAGTTCTCAGTCTCAGAAGTTACCTTCATTGTTGGCTTCAGTAATATTGGGACTGTGAACTGGAGCAATGATAACATGCACAATTAAAGGGAATGCATTGGTGGTTTGGGGTTTTTTTGGTAGCATCACATCAATGCCTAACACCAAAGTGTGTTAGCATCTCCATTCAGCTTAAAGAATAACCAGAGGCACTTGTTTGATAAAGTAATACAATCTTGCATCTGCCAAGGTACATGTAATACTGGAAGCTAGCTAATTATGCTCTGCTTGGATTATATAGATTTTTTTTGTCTTGAGCATTACACAATGACTATGTAGCCAGTATTAGGGTATTTTATCTCACTCAGAAAATGATCGTATTTGTGTAAGTACTTGCTTACGCCTTGACTTCCACCAAGAAAGAACTGAGACCCCTTCGTGGGCAACTTCTGAGACCATAAAGTATTAAGCAAACATGATGCCTCACACTTCTGCCTCTGGTGAACAGTCATGTTGTAGTAACACTGAATTTTCAGTGGAACAATTAGTTGGCTTCTTTGTAAAGAGCTATTCAAAGCCAAAAAAGGGCAGTAGTTTATTGCCCCTGCTGAGAAATCAAAGATCTCAGGTCATTAGAAAAGGAAAGGTTCCTGGAGTTTCAGATTCTGCACACCTCTTCAACTACTTTTTCACATTAAGGAACATTTCTGCTGAGCTGTAAACCCATGCGTTTTCAAGATTCATCTTCCCAGTAACCATAACGTGCCAAGCTTCCACCCACTGCCAGCAGTGAATACCAAGTTCTTCCAGTGACATTTGTCCTTTCTCCCCTGCATTGAAAACTAAACAAAGAAGTTCAGCTATTCCTAGTCATTACTCACAGAACAATGATGACATCTGCTCAATATTCAGAAGCTTATTATCCTTGGCTGCATTATAAAGAGTATACAAGCAACGTGATTGCTTCATGTAAAGTGACAGAACATCTGTATCTAAAATACCACAGCAGAACTTAGCTTACCTACTTTTTGAATGGGAGAGGAGGTGAACAACCACGTCCTTCTCTATATCCTTCTGCTTTTACAGACCTCTGGGTTAAAGACTCCTAATCTAGCCTGCTGTTCTTTATACAGAAACTATCCTTAATCCTCCTTATTGTCCATCTCTATATTTTTTCTACCTATTATACTCTTTTCCAGGTTAGAAAGCCAGGCCTGCCCTCAGTGCTTTGAAGGCATGTCTACCATGGATTAAGAGTGGCATAATTCTTTTCTCTTCTACAGTCTTTATACTTTTTTTAATGATCCTTTCCTACTAATCCCTACAGCTCTATTTACTTGCTTGACTGCGTCTGCACACCGAGCTGATGCTTACAGAAAATTACCTACCACAACTCCAAGATCTCTTTCCTGAGACAGAACAGTTTCTTCAGAACCCACCACTGGCACCTAAGTTAAGACTGTTTTGTCCACATGCATCACCTCATTATCAACATTAAGCTTCATCAATCATTTTATCACCATGTCAGCCAGCACTGAGGAACAGTTCTGTAATCTTGGTAATTAACATTTGTTTTCAATATCCTCACAAACCTCCTATTACCAGAAAACTCTGTCACCTCACTCTTCCATGCCCTTTATCACATGACTGAATAGGAAAAACTTCAGCACAGGTTTCTCAAGAATTTCATGTGTTATCACCCTCCACTGAGAAATTCAACAACTTAATTTCTCACTTTTTGTTTATATTTCTTAACTGAGATCTTCCCTCTTATCCAAGTACAGATTATTTTCTTTAGGAACGTTTAATGAGGAAGCTGGACCTCCAAAAATACATAAAGAACAGTTAAAATGACAAGAGGCTAGATACATCTAGATATAGAAGACATCTATTAATAGTCTTTGATTGTATACTTAACTAGGCAATCAAAGGAGGAGAACCATGACAAGGTAGAAGAACAGAACAATGTACAGACTTTAGAAAAAAAATTACTACTTTTTAGTATGTCTAACAACAGAAGAATAAAGGACAAAATTAAAATGCTAATCACAAAAGCAAATTAAGTGATCTGCCTCTTAGCAGGATATAATAAGCATAATTATTTTAAAGTGTAGTGGCAATCATGAACTTAAATCACAGAATGATTTCAGTGGGAAGAGACCTTAGGAGATACAGCCCTCTGCTCAAATGTGCTAACAGCACAGGAGGACAGGGTTTCATTGTAGGTAGAAGATGAGATCAGAGGTGGATACACAGGCTGTATAGTCAGTGGCACCACACAAAGTCAAACAGCTCAAATCTGGCAAATGATTTGCCACCGGCTTTTCTTTCTAATCCCTCCCACGGCAAAGCATCTACAGAACTACCTTCAGAAAAGCTAAACACCAAAAGCTGTATGTACCTTCAAACAGCTTACTAGGCTGAGACATGAAACTGTGAGTTGTCTAAATTATCCCAGGCTGGAAAAAGAGAAACCACGTAGCCATCAGCTGGCACTGGTGAAATCTTAACCATCACTCTCCGTGACTCAGTTTCTCTGAGCTAAATTCAGTTGTGCAAGGTGGTGTCAAACGAGCTGCCGTGGGGTACCTGAGCCCTCTGCCATGGGCTGTAAGATACAGCAGAGCCCCTCTGGATGCTCCCGCCTGTGCAGTGGCAGCACGAGGTCACGTAAGCTACCCGAGGGCACCCGTCACCTGCACAAGCAACTACACGGGCCTCTCCCTCCACTCGATGCCGACGATGATACCTTCCACAATTACATGTGAGTTTCCCAAGGAAAATTTTCCATTTCTCACTGAAAAAAGGCAAGCTTTCAAAACCAAGCTGCTTGCAAGAAAGAGAAGGCTTCAGCACATATTTTCAAATACGGTATTTAAAACAGGCATGGCCAAAACATTTTATAACTCCTGTTTTAAATAAAAACTTCCAGTTTGCTGATCCAAAATGAATTTCAGCTGGAAAAACTAGTTAATTGAAGGGAGATATTAAAATGAGTGAAACTGAAATGTAAGGTACTGAAATTACAGAATTGAAATAAACGTTCTAAACCAATTTTCCCCCAATTTTTGCTTTGATTTTTGTCCTGATTCAGTACAGGGAAATGTTTTGATATGCTGAAAATTTCTGTGGGATGGGAATCCATTTCTGGCTCACCTGTAACACTTACTAATCTTTGTAAAGTATTTTGAGAACGTAACAATCTAAGGCTTCGTATCACTGAAGGATATGATTAAAGCTATTTAACACAGAGATAAAGTGAGGCGTAAAAATAATTTAAGAGTAAAAAGGATAAAAAGGAAATCCAAGAGTAAAACTGACTAGTTAAGACACCTGCCTCCTTGTTTTAACCACCAGAACTTAATATCCAAAATGCCAACTCTGTCTCTTCAGTTAAAGATAAAAGTCTGGTACACCCAGAGTGGCTGAAGCTGAGAAACAGGGAGCAAGGACTCCTTGGCATTAGTTTCCCACTCTCAGCTCTCCAGATGGAGAATGTTGTAATTTCATGTATGCAGAGACATATACTTGGGTGAGCAGCGCTGGGTCTGAGAAGGAGACACCTTCCCAGTGTGGCCCTTGCCAGCAGCGACGATTCCTTGATGAGGTTAGGATGCTGACAGGGACATTTCTTACCAAGGGAATCCCTTGCTATGAGCCGTCCGCATGAATTCATGTTGTTGGGATTTCAGAGACAAAAGAACACGAAAGCAAAGTAATGAGAAAATGTGACCTTTTGGAAAGCAAGTAAGTCTTACAGAACCAAATGAAAACTAAGAATTGAAGATTTGTATTTTTACTTTGGTTGCATACTTGGCTGATCTGCAAAGACATATACAAATAGTGGCCAGTAAAAGAAGGATTCAGCTGCACGGCTGCAAAAGTTTCTGGCTAATAACCTTAAAGCCTATTATAAAACAAAGGGCACAGAAAGTTGATGATGTGAACTAACTAAAGGATACTGTGAAGTTTGGACATTAAATCAGTATAGCAGGAAGAGAGTAGAGATCTCTCATTTCTTCTCCTTGCCAAGACAACTGCAATTTCTGTCAGCAAGGCGAAAGAAGGCCTTTGTTTTCAGTGAATTTTGAATATTAAGATAGTGGCAGGTTCAAAGATAAATTGCTAACAGAAAACCTGAACGTGTATTCGACTAATCTACAAAATTACAAGCCTTGTTGCAGTGATACCTGGAAGCATTTATTCCTCGGCTGAGAGCACAAGTAGACGTAAGGCGGTCAGTGGGAAACCAGTGAAAGCTGTTGAACAGCACAACAGCTTTAGAGCTTCCTACTACAGAAAGAGATTATACATGAAGCAGAACTCGGCAGTACCAGGGTAAAATTTTGTAAGCCACACTTTCCAGAGAGATTGCGTTGGGAAAGATAATTTAAAAGCATCATCGAGATTTTCCCAGGTTATTATATAGTGTAGTATCTCATTCAGTAAAGAGTATTTTGGGTTCCAGGGAAGCTCATGTGAGTATCACAGGAAATCCCATACTTTTATTAACTGTGATTCTACAGAGTGTTATTTCTGTTTAATGGATAAGGAGCTGACGATATATTCATGTTGTGAATATTATTCTCACAAGACTGAAGAACACAGAGATTTCATTAGATTTGATACATGCCAGTAAAGCGATTGTAGGCTGTGCCCAGAGGCACAGCACAACAGAAGAAGATGTTATTCCCACTCGCACAAGTATTAGACCTTCTACACTGAGCCAGGTTGTCAAGGGATTCCTTGTACCCTGTCAGCACGGAAGATGGCAGATAGGAAGGGAAGATTTCACTAACTTTGTAGCAAAGACAAATACAAGATGAAAAATGGATAAAGGAGAATATTTTGAAGTAACTGAGACCAACTTCGCACAGCTCGGAGGTATTCATTGGTCAGCTGCATATGCCCAGTGTGATCTTAATTCCTGTGTTCAGAGTGTGAACAAGAAGTTTAGTTCAAGCAACAATGAGAAACAGCTGAAAAACACTGGTAAAGGTAACTGATTAAGTTGGATTCCCCTCCATGTGGGATGACAAAGCAGACGACGACAGACCTTTTAATCAAATAAGAAGATGCAATTAGCCAACCTGAATTCAGAAAAGACAGCACTTAGGTTTTATTAAATGGAGAAGGCCTGCGGGTGTCTGAATTGGGCAGAACTTTCACAAGTCCTGCAGACAGACGATTTCTGACTGCAGCACTGTATGCAGTGACGAAATGAAGAGAGCAGGACACGGTGAGTGTGCCACACCACATTAATTGTGGGATACATATCAAGGGTTTGCTAGACTTGAGCAAAATGAGGAAAGGAAATGGTGCTAAAGTTGAGATCCCGGGGTTCCAGGGGTTCTGCCCTCACCCAAGACTAACAGACTGGCCAACAAGGAAAAGGTAAGCTAAGGCAGCAAAAGGGACAGAGAAGTTAGTAACAGTGACTACATGACCAACTAGAAAAAGATTGAAAGAAAAAGATTGTGGAAGTGTTTACTCCAAGATCATTCTGGACTATGCTGGGCAGAGGCAATTCCAGCCCCTTTACAAAAGCACGGTAAGAATTTGGACTTTAGTGGACTCTGTGAATTGAAGACTGTGTTCCAGCATAGTCTTTAGGGAGCTCTATCTGACTGTAATACAGACTGCATTTTTTTTCATCCATGAGTCCAGAGCTAACGGAGTTAGGGTGCCACGTAATACCCGTGCAGTGTTGTCTAGGCAGATAACACAACTGCAAGCGAGGCACACGTTACTCAGAAAATAATGGTCTTCATGTTACCATCTATACCCGACAGTGTCAAAACCTAACAGAGCTTTTTGTATCAGTTTCTTCTTTCTCACTAATGCCTCACCTATGGAGGAATTCAACTTTTTAGTCAGGGCAACCTACCAACCAAAACAACCCAATGGAGTCAGTTCTCGACAGGTGCTGCCAGGCAGAGAATGGCTTGACGACCTGGTGGATCTGAATGGGCTCCACGCCCGAGGTGTCAGTTTTTGGAGAGTACTGCAAGTTTTTAATAGAAGTGAACTTAAGAGATGCCTCACACATGAACAGAAACCAATCTGTAGAGCACTCTTGCCTTTTAATGACCAAGATCTATCTACTTTGTCTGAGGTTTTCAGAGGCTCTGATCGGATGTGTAGTTGGATCCACCTAATATATATTTCAGAGGGAAGAAAAACTGGAGATTTGGAAGGTATTTGGAATTGTGGGCCTATTATAATTTTAAATACAAATTATACTTACCTGCACACATGGAGGGAACTATGGATAATCTTTATCGTTTGGAGATGTATTTAGAATTGCGTGAGAGCGTGACTAGGAAACTTTTATTCTAGTCTTGAGAGATGCTAGCACTTCCGAGATTACTTGCTTCTGACGGTAAGCCTCTTTATTTGCAGTTCTGCCTCAGTACAGATGCTAATTTTATATATTTGTCTATTATGTATGCTTTCATTTAGAAACACGTTACAAAAGACAATCATATTGGTATACTCTAAAATAAGGGTTGATAGTTGCTTCTAAGAGCAACTACTTCTGGGATAGATCATGGATCATTTGGGTTTTTTCTGTACAAGGATCTAAATACAAACATATGGAGGGAAAAATATTTTCAATGCCAATACAGTATTGCTGGAATGTATTTTAGAGGCATGCATTTTAATACAATCACTGACACTATAATTCATCTGTAGTCAGAACAGTGATTAACTTGTTTAACAGCAATGTATTACAGATGTGGATTTTGTGGTTTTCCATTACTCTGCCATAGTCTTAATTCTTCCTGGATTTTACAAGAACCTTTGGAATAATTTTCAGCAATAAGTCCTAGAGCTGAAATAGGGGAAACAATTTACATTCTTCAGGAGTCTTATGCCAAGTATAACACCCTTACCAATGCAACAAAACCACAAAGTCCCAGACGTAAGAAAAGGTTTCAGTGCTGTAAGAGCAGCACTAGTGTGGAAGAGCCCAGGTGTGGCTCTGCGCTGTGGGACTGCCTTAAGAGGACAGCATGCATAAACAGCTGTATGGCTCTGGCCATCCCATATAAACCCCACTCTCCTCTGGTCTGATTGCTTTTTTTAAGGGTGGACACAAGGTAATTTAAATGAGTTAATTTGAATTGAATTATCCAATTTGAAAAAGAAAAAATCACATTGTCTGATAATAATTTATCTGATTATAATTATCTGATTACTAAACCTTCTACAAAGTTCTAATTTTAGCTTAACATTTCATACCAAAATAAATTATAAATCAGGTGGTTATAAATATTATGGGGCTCTCTAAAACTGACTCATTTCAGTGTCAGTGCTACCAGAGTACCTTACTAAATTTAGAAAAATATTAAGGGCAAAGAACAAATACTACAAACTCTTTGTCAGTACGTGCTTTCTCCTCCCGGCCTAACATGCCCTTTTTACACTAAAACACAAGAGGCTTCGTTTTCAAAAGTGACAAGCCATTTTCGGTGCTGAGTCAGAGATGGATAGAAAGAAGCTGGGTTTAAGCAGCATTAAGTGTCTACTCTAACAGCCGCCTCTGTACCCTCCAATAACGGCTCTTAATCTCCCTGGCATCCTCTGTTCCGTCTTGCACCAGTGCAAAATGTCCTTGCAGAATTGCACACGTGGTGCTGACCATGCAAACCCCATTTCTGTGTTGTCCTTTACCCGTGCGCGCAGTCCCTTGACTACAGAGAGCAGATCTGAGATTTCTCTGAATGGAGTGGAAGGATGTGTTGCGGGCTGAGGAGGGACCCCCCTAGTAGGAATAAGAGTAGCATTTTAGCTCTGCCTACAGTCCTCCAATATGGTCTCAGAGACTTAGTGCCAAGCATTTTTCAGTGAATTCCAATGCTCAGTTCTGATTTTTCCTCAGAATATGGTGAATTTAAGCAAGATTAAAATGTAATTCCTACGACAGTTTCTCTTTCCTCAGTAAACTTCCCTAAGAGTCCCCCACCAAAGTATCTCCTCCATAAAATCTGAGATTCTACTATTGAGCATGAAGGCTCACCTACAGAAATAAGAAAAAAAAAAAATCTATTATCAGCAACTTAAGAAAGGAAAAGGAAGAGGAGGTAAAAAAGGAAGCACTTAGTAATTTCATCCTCTGATCTACAATGGGGAGTCCACATCTCTGATTTTTACAAAGCCAACAAAATATGACATTAATCCACCTCCATCCCTCCCATTACCTTTGTCTCTGCCGAACACTGCTTGGGCTCTCCCCAGTCTGCCCTTTACTTCACTAAAGCCCCCATCATAACCACCGTCTCCATTCCCCCGGTTCTCCATATTTGCCTGTTCCAGCTACGCAGCTGCCCTGATTCTCTCCTTCGCCTCTCCATCTCACTCTGAATTAAAACATAGTGCTGCCCTCAAGTACATGCTCCTTCCCTCACCATGAAATTGATTTAATTAACGTCAGTTAATTAACTAGTTTGGGTACCTAGCAATTCCTGAGAGTTAGCATTAACAAATAAGACTGACACAGTCTGCAGTGACAATAAAACACAGCCGCATCTTTTCCCTGTCAGCCTAACTTCTGTCAGGATACGAGTGCTGCCACCGCACAGGAAGCAATGACACAATACACCAATTTTGTCTTCTTTAGCATTCGGCAAATTCTAACACTGAAAGTTGCCTATATCCTGCACCCCAGCGCATCCTGGAAATTTGCCCAGTGAAAAGTGTTTCTCACAAATACAAGCTGTGAAGTGGTTTTGGAAATACAGTGTTAAATTACTATAGGCGTTTCCGAGCTCTTTGCTAGCAGCAAAATCTTGCTGAAGAGACATCAGCACAGATACGTGCAGGAACAAATTTTAAGAGCACTTCCTATTCTGATTTAATAATAACGCAACAATCAGAAGAGCCTCTAAAAAAAATCAAAATGCAAGACAAAAGACCGGAGACTCTCCAGCAGCTTCTACAGGAAAAAAAAAAAAATCCTATCGCAGCAGGCAGCGTGCGGCACAAGCACTGGGCTGGCAAAAACCAGCAGCCAACAGCTAAGGCACTCCTCCCGCGCGGCCGAGGCAGGCAGGCTGCCGCCGCGCCGCTCGCAGAAGCAGCTCTTCTGCCCGCCCGTTTGGAGGAGCAGCACCCTGCCCAGCCCCGTCCCCTCTCTCAGGCTGTTGGGGTTAAGGGCTGTCCCTACACACACTGAAGGACAAAAATCTATTGGTGTCATAAAGCTGTCCTCTACTAAACAGCGGTGTACATGCAAAGAGAAGGAGCTCCCCACACTTTCTCACCCTTCTGCAAGAACAAGTATTTTCAAGTCCCTGCTCGACCAGCAAAAAAACCTGGTTAAATCGTATCTGGCTGTGCTCACATGCAGTTCTGTGCTCCACTAAGGATTCTTGATTTTTTCATCTTGTTCCTGGTAATTCCATTTCCTCTGTGCCTAATACCAGTGCCTTCATCTCCTGGAGCCCATTCCCTTCCTCATTATCATAGCTGATATAGCGGCACTCAGGTCAGTCAAGATGAACCAGGGTTACCGCATCCACTCCCTAGGTAGCAACACAAAAGTTGTTTCTAGTAGGAATGCTGATGTAAGTGTAATCTTTCAGGTATAGTAAAGATCAAAGGCATAACAAGAAAACACACTCAAAGGACAAGAGGAAATGGAAGATTAGAAGTTATTTCCCAGAGACAGGGAGGTAAATGAGTACTTCTTTTTCTATTTATGTTTTGTTAGCCCTTTCTCCTCAGCTTATGGAACAATATTTGTCCATATTATGGTCCTTTTTATTACACAATTAATACTACATACGCTACATTATTCCACAATTGCTCTAAGAATATCTCAAAGATACTTATCAGCATTCCCTTTGTGCTCCTAATATTTTGTTTTGTGTTTAACGAGCTTCTCAGCTGGTAAGTGGACAGAATAAGTTCCCCATCGCTGCTCGAGTGATAATGCCATACAAATAAGAATACACATGGCAAAATCCAAACACAGCTATGCTTTTACTATTCAGATAGATAGCGGTAAAGGGACAACAAGCACAGCCCTTTTTCCAGAAAGCCTGAAAAAATGAACTTTGTGTAGGAAATTCAGAAGAGACTTGAAGGGAAATAAATTCTGCAGTTGATCATTCATCTTGGAGCGGAGCGACTGCTGAGCAGCTCTGCTGCCCATTGTAAAGCCTTTCAGTTGTAATTACTACATGGTGTTAGATCCATGAGTCTGTACAGCTCTAGTTTTGCTGGTCATGTCCCTGCCTTGCACCATTTGCCTGAATTTTACCTACTCCAGCCACACAGAAAAAGGCACAGAGGATTACCACACTATAGCACGTATGAACACCCTGTCTGTATCCCAATTTGTACCTCTTGCTTTTTTCTCGTTCCTCACAGCTAGCTGTGTTCAACGCGTAGCAAGACATTTCCCGTTAGGATATTATTATGAACAAGCAAAGATTAGCTACGGAAACTACATGCATGATAAGAACACTATACCAGTGAATATTACCTCAGCAACATGAACTTAATTATTCTGATAACATTGGAAAGGTTATTTCTCCACTTTTGAAGAGATAAGCTCTGTATATTCTTAAAAGGCAAACTTATACCCATAACCAGAAAGCTTTAGTCTGCTCTTCAATACAGTATATAAAAGGTTTATGGATTTCATCAAAACTGATTAGTTTATTGTCTAGACCACAGATTATTTTTCATAAGATTTCTTGTCATATCTGTGAGCCATTCTTGTAATGATGGATGAGACTGGTGCCTTAAAATCATCATTTTCTCTGTCAGCAGGGAAACCCACTGAACCCTGTCAGATGGAATATCACCTCCTCCCTTCTAGCCTGATAATGTGAGGGCATAATCCGTTCTCACAGGGGTATGCAGGAGTCCAGGACTGAACCTACACATAACTAAAGGATTGTTATTTGGGGGAAGAATATGAATTACACAGTTATTAGAGCAGTTTTAAACTTTAGCTTGGGTAAGCTGATACTGCTACTGAAACATCATACCAGCCACAGGTTTCGACATTCAAATCAAAGCCGGTGATTGTGGCCTTTCCGAGGAATGGCATTCCTAGAAACGGTATCTGTCATTGTTAGTTTTATTCTCTCATAAAATGAGAACTATGGATCATGTGAAGGCATAAGTATCGAGTAAAATCTATGTTCAGTTTGCAAAGAAGTGAAATTGTCTACCTTCTAGAATTTCAGGCCAAATATTAGAGCTTAGCGTGCCATACAGTCGATTCTACGAGCACAAATAAACCACAGTTTATATATGTATGGCCCTTGAAACACATTTTTCTGCAGTTATAGAGACAAGGAGTCCAACTGTACATGAGATGGGAAAATCAGCTCTATGTAATCATTCTCTTCTGCAGTAGAATTAAAGACACTTACAGTAATGGACTAGGCAGAACTAGGAGTAAATCACTGCCAAAGGTATCAACAATTCTCACTTTTACCATTTATCACTTAGAAAAATCTGCCTGCTGGTTCTATATTCATCTATATGATTTCAGAGAGAAAAATTAAATATGCTGCTTCACATTTCATTTTTAACAGTTAATTGCTGCATAAATACAGAGCATAAAGAAAAGCACGGACATTTTATAAAACTAGAATGGTTCTGAAATATTCAGTTGCCTCTTTATTCGCATTTCTTATGCAGCAGATACATCTGAAAGACCTACACTGAAGTGACTCTTTCTAAAGGAAGGCAAAGTTAAATTTGCCTAGAGAGGGTCTGAACCAGAAGTTTAAACTCCTCATCACTTTGAAGGCAACAGAACCGACGTTTATTGCTGTGCCATGCCGAACCACAGCCCCACCTCTGGATAACTAAAGACTATATGGCAGATGGATGCTTTAAGAGCTGTCTCTGGAGCCTTCCAGTGCATATCGTATGATCCGTTTAGATGATAAACTCCTGGAAAGGCCTGGACCTGTACATTTTTCTGTGTTTTGTGTAGCTCTACTCTTTATGGTGTTTAAAATGATCATCACGATTAATCCACAGATAAACTACCCTAGGGAAGCCAATGTTGCCTGCCCTGCAAGAGCATGGCCTCAAATGTGGCATAAATACCATTTGCTCCCCATTATTTACAGCGCCTATTATGGTTCCCCAGGGAGACATGCATCCAACACCTAATTCATGGGCCACGCAGGAGGGATGAGCACCAACTTTATTGGACTGTGAATTAGGCCACTGATACATAACACCCCCAAAGTCTGCAGGCTGACGTTATATATATACATATATATATATATCTGTGCCTCCTACAACATCTACCTGTGCTATCAGGCCCCGCTGAACGTCAGTAAACCCCTGCCAACTTCCTGACCAAAGCCACCAGCAGAATCGGCCAGAACACTACATTTCACAATAGTGCTGAACATCCGTCAACGTGCTGTTTCCATTCCAGGTATCACCCCGCTTTGCACACTTGTAGAAAAACTGGCCCCTTTGTTATCACGTCATACAAACTTCAGCTCTTGCAATGTTAAAAACCAAGGTAGAGTAATGTATCATGAATTATGAAATGACATCACTTCAATGGGATTTTCCCTGTCTATTGCTTTCACAATAATTGAAGCAGAAGTGACTTTTCCAGTGAAAAAAAAAAAAAACAACAAAAACAAAAAAGCCCTGAAAAAGGTCTAGGTCATTGCCGGCAGTAAGACTAAATTTATTTTCAGTATGTCAGTCTTGGTTTTCTACTTAATTTGATAGTATGAAAGGACATTTAATGACACAGAGCCATTGTGCATACCAAGCCACATGTGCCTGTGAGCCGCGCACCAATGAATTGCATGGTCATTGTTATAACACTCTAGACACTAGTTTATAACTAACCCATAGGACTTTAACATAAACTGGTGGATGATTTTTGTAAGGCGAACGGCATAGGTAAGTTTCACCATTTGCTAAATGTATACGGTTCCTATTCTTTGGTATCTATACTTACATAACATGACTTTCAAATAACTTCAACTAGGAAGTGCCAAATTAGCACCATCATCTAACTGGCTGGAGTAAACACCGCATCTATAAAGCCTTCCTTGGGCAAATGGCTTCCTTCCCTTTTGTGGTTAAAAGGGCATGGAAGCACAGAGAAAAACAATTCCAAAGGGAGAAGAGAACGGGAAAGAGACTTACCAAAGGAGATACATATAATACGTATTGTACTGTCTGTGAGAACAGTCAATTCCTGGCAGGGCTCACGCTGGTATCTGTCTCTGGGCTCTCTATAGCACTGAATTTTACTTCCAATTATAATTGTGATAAAATCTGTAGACAAAATCTCTTAAGAAACACAGCATAACTTGCCATACTGGTGTAGAACACTACCCTTCCACGTATCGCAACATACAGACTGAATTCTGATTTAATGTCACATAGGAAAATACAACTAAGTCTAATTCTCACCTGTACTGGGTTTGCATGGCAAGATTTTGGTAGTGGGGTGGGGGGGGGGGGGG
>JAVKLA010000062.1:3706856-3720883 GCA_034782735.1 Sagittarius serpentarius | reverse complement strand
GGCACAGGAAAGTTGGGAGGGGACACAGCCAGGACAGCTGACCCAAACTGGCCACAGGGCTATTCCATACCCTGGGATGTCATGCCCAGTATAGAAACTGGGGGCAGTTGGGCTGGGGGAGGATCACTGCTCGGGAACTAACTGGGCATCGGTCGGGGAGTGGTGAGCAATTGCATTGTCCATCACTTGTTTTGTGTATTCCAATCCTTTTATTATTATTACTGTCATTTTATTATTTTTATCATCATTATTATTTTCTTCCTTTCTGTTTTATTAAACTGTTCTTATCTCAGCCCACAAGTTTTACTGGTTTTTTTTCCCCAATTCTCCCCCCAATCCCACTGGGTGGGGGGAAGTGAGCGAGCGGCTGCGTGGTGCTGAGTTGCCGGCTGGGGTTAAAGCATGACAATTTCCCACTTCAGTGAAGATACCTGTTTCAAACATCTGCCCGTCTGCTGGTTTCATCTGCTGCTCCCCAGTTCTGGCACGAGAAGACGCAGTGTACTACCGTTCCCTACTTCACTTTCCCCAAGCCTTTCATGCTTTTACAGATCTGTATCGCATGTGTCTTCATACCAGAGCTTGGTTTTATACTGAGAACACCACCAGACCCAACCACTCCCAGCTATGCTGCGAAGTTACATTTTCTTACCACCATCCAAGCTGTTGACTTCAAAGCTAGCTAGGGTTACCATGACCCATGCTGAACTTTTTGCCAAATTACCAGCCTCTCTTGAAGTACCTTTCATGGACAGGCACTCAACTCTCTCAAGGAAAAGGCTTATACATATCAGCATCAAATACATCCCAGTAAGTATTAAAATAGGAGCCAAAGATCTATACATACCCTGCTTTTCTGTTCCAAGGATGGAACACGCAGGAATAGAATTCATTTTTCCTCCTGGGGACCCATACCTAAGTCTTAAGTAGCTTGCAAAGGGGCAGAAGACATGTTCTCATTCACTGTAGTTCTCCAGGGCAGGAGTATTAGCCACCCCGTCAGCTTTACATTGTGTAGAAAAGAACCAAAGCGAACAGAAGAGAGATGCAAGCCACAGAACAGAAAAGGAGGATGACACTGAAAACACAGCTGCCTGAATCTAAGCTTTGCTCAGCACAGCTCCAAAGGAGGTAAAGTGACTTAAAGCCACTTTCTCATAAACACATATGCCCAGAACCATCTGGCTGCAAGGCTGCTTCCCATCATAAACTCGCAAGTCTATCACCTACAAAAGCTGTTCTATCACCTGGAGTATGCTGGAGCATGAAGATATGCTTCAGCCACCTTCCTGACTTTCAGCTATAACCCTACGGTATATGTGAGGAGAAAAGACGGCATGAAAACCTCTTTAACAACCCAAGACTCGAGTGGTCTTCTACAACTCCCATTCTCCTTCACTGTAATGTCACCTCTAAACTTTTTTTTGTCATGGGGAAAGCAGAAAGAGAGTTCACAGACCCTAGTGCAGCGTCACTCAACATGAAAATTAATCAAGCATACACACAAAAACGATCATTTGGGTTTACGTTTTCAGCAAGCATCCTCTTGTAATATACTTCTTAACGTCTTGGCATTAAAACATGAAGGCACTCTGACAAAAATAATAATGGGATATGATCCCTTCACCTCTATCAATAAAAAAAATACAATCAGACAATGTGGTTTTCTAATTTTAGTAATTTTTAACATCAAATAAAAAAAAAAAATCCAGAATCTGTCACACCATGAAAACAGTCCAATTACCGCACAACCAAAACCTGAGGTCTTGCAAAAAATCCCAACAGATTTAGACCATAATATGTTTTGTCAAATAGTAATCTTAATCCCCCCTGAAAAAATTAAAAGGTTCAATGCTTTTGAAATTATTTTATTACTTGAATACTGAAGCAGATAGCTTGAAAAGTAGTAGAAACAGGAGTACAGTGAAAAGTGCTAAACAATTTTGAAAGATGTTTTTAGTAACGCTGTATTAATTAAGCTTGCAGGCCTTTTATTGTATTAATCTTTTTTAAGAAAAGGAGATTACTTAAAAGGAAAAAGCCTTTTATCCCTTTGCAATCTTAGTTCCCTCAGTACTGCTAGGGATTGAGCTTCTTGGTTTCGAAAAAATGAACTACACCACTATCCAAACATGATAACGCTCACAACTAATGAAAGGTAGTGACTGATAAATGCAAAGAGGCTAAACAAGTGTAAAGGGGGAATAAGTCTCCAAACATGTATCTCACTTTCAGGGGAAACTTCACATCTATAACCGGGAACGGAAACATCAATTCCAGGACCAAACTCCTTTCTCAGTTTATCTGTAGGAAGTTGATTGGTTGGCTGAAGGAACAGCTCCCGACTTATATGAGTGGTGCTGAGATCTGAAACAGATTAACATTGAATAACCGACTTTTGCTCCTAAGGATAACAGGGAAATTCCACTATATAACATGAGTGAGGAGAAAGTAGCAAAATACTTTGGCATCAAATTCTTGCGGCTACTTTCCTCTGAATGCCCTCATTTCTCAGGGCTCAGGAAACAGCAGTCTTGCCTCCACCTCCCTCTTTTGTATTTCATTCCTACTCCTGGGTGCAACATCCTCCTCCCTTCAGCATACAGTATGTTCTTGTTGAACGGTTTTATACGTGACTGCTGTATCTCACCGAAGACTTAGAGCTACTAATAAAAACATTTAGTTCAGGTGGAAATCAGGCTTTAAGGCTCTGGCTATCAAATCCAACATGTTTGTTTTCTTAGAAATTTGTATACTTAACCTTAAGCCACCTGACACCATCTGACAGAAGCTGACTCACTGACTATAACATGCCACCTATTTTCCCCCCCTTTCCTTCACACTGCTAACATCAAAGCTGCTGTTGCATATTATCTTGACATTGCCTAACGTTCAAATAAAAAAAGCTTGGGTAAGGGTCAGAGGGAGGAAGGTACTGTATAAGTTTGCAACGGTGAGTGACAAACAAGAGGGAGTGAGAACCAGTGGTAAAGCACTACCAGCAAGCTACAAAGAAGTAAAGATTACTGTAAGAGAGGAAGACTACTGAGTAGAAAAGCTAAAACAGCCAACTAGGTTTGCTGTATTTTTCAGCTGTACAACAGACTAACCCTTGAGCAAGAGCCTTAAGGAAGAGAAGTGATCACCCTCCTGGCTGGGCAGTCGGACAAGCAGTGGCGTACAAAACAAGGAGTAGGTAAATTCACCTGACTGGTCATGGTAAACATTGTATAAGGCAAATTAGATGGGGGTTAACTCTATTTGTGTCAGAATTCATTTGTACCAGTGAGTCAAGCTGCAGAGCTACCTCCAAACTGAAAGAACAGCTGTGATCAGACCACCGATCAAAGCAGTACTGCAAAGCCAGCTAAAAAAACCTTGGAAACAGGTTTTTCCACATCAAGTAAGCCAAGCAACTTCTTCACCTTCTACATCAGTTTTACTAAGAGTGCCCAAAACTGCTTCCAGGCGGTCTTGTCAGAAACTGTCAACCTACAGAACACACTAAAGTCATGGAATTACTTTAACTTTCATGAGTGAATTCTACCAGAGGATCAAAAATGTTGGTATCCTTCCTACACTTTAATCTACTGTTGCATTAAAATGTGTTCCTCCAACAAAAAAATGAAGTTACTGGCCAACAAGCCAAGCATTAAACTACCTAAAAAAGCATTTCAACCTACAATAACAAAACCCAGCATCAAAACGATGCTCAAACAGCAAGGACATAAGGAGTGTAAAGCCACGCCTGCAGTGTAGATAGTCCCCACCTAGTACTAAAATTATCACATCTGTTTTATATACAGACACAGCATCAAATGCATTCCTGTATCTCCCCTGAGCTACTGTTTGACAACACTTTGGTGGTACACCCAGACTAAGTACCTTCCACAACCTCTGCTCCTCCTTGTCCTCATCCCCCTGTTTGTGAGGCTCCTTTGCAAACTAGACCTCTGAAATGGCCTGTATAAGAAGTAAATCCATCATTCTGCGTCAAGGACACCCTTCCTTCCTTGATCAAGCTTACCAAAAAGGACTCCAAACTGGTACCAACAAAGTGGCGCTGGGTGGCCGTGCATGGATGGGAATGAGCAGCTGGAGGTAGCATTGAGGAAAACAGAAGAGTGGTTTCCTAAGCCAGTGTCCTGTCCAAGTACGCGCTGAGTATTATGGCAGAGACCAGACAGAAACACAGTGGTGATTTCAGAAGACAGTTAAGAGAAAGATTATCAATGTATCCCATTTAAGGGTAACAAAGAGTTTCTTGTGAAGTGCATTTCTCTAAAAGGGATGCTCAGATGTTCTTTCCAAATGTTCAACTAATGCCATCATTCCTCATCAATAAGCTAATTTTTACAGTGAAATAGTTAACTTTCATTAAACCTTACGTATGGACACTGTCATTCAGAACTGAAGTAGACTAAACTCAGTGACTTCAAGTCACAATGAAAACACCATCATGAATTAAAGTAAATGAAATAACATAATAAATGGGGCTACAATGAGGTTTAATCCAATTACAATTCACACCTTCAGCTACTTCAAATGAACTTTTGTGTGTCCCTGCACAGCTTAAACCTTGTTTACTTGGCATTAAAAATAAAACTCTGAATTAGAATTTTACACTATTGAACAATCAAAGAATATAGCTGCTAAGGATAATCTTTTCTTCTCCTTATTTCTAATAATTCTACACATATCAGTGGAGCTACCTGTTGACTCTCTTCCACACAGAAATTTACTGGCTAACATATTTTAAGTGATTAGTGATTCTGTCTCTTCATTTTCTGAAAGTGGTGTCCCTGTAAGATGTCCAGGCCTGGCAGAAAGGACTGGGGAGGGTTATTTTTTTTAATCTTCTCCAAATTTTTTTTGTCTTTTTCTTTAAAAAATAATACAAAAGAATTATTTTATCTGCTCCGTATACTATCACACTTTCTCAATTGCTAATTTATCCCACCTGCATTTTTACCATTAGCTGCATTAAGCAACTAAAAAGTCCTAAGAGCAAGTAACACTTGCAATGTTCCCAATAATTCTACTGTGGTACCACAGGAAAGCAGTGTTTAAAATGTCCACTCTCAGGAAGTTCTTAGCTAATTTCTAGCTTCAAACTCATCAATAGGTAAAAAGAAGTGGAAAAAAAGCCTAAGAGGTATGCAACACACTTCAGAGGCGTCATGCAAGTATTGTCTTCAGCTGTGTTTTCCCTTCTCTTTGGGCTACTATCTCAGTCAGTGCATAAAAACCAAGGGAAGAAAATCAGTGGAATCCCATCAATCTATACCAGCTGAAATTCCAGCCCTTTATTTTCAAAAGGTATATTTAGATTTTTTTCACACACAACAGTGATACAATGCTCGCAATCAGCAGCAACTGGAAAATATCCACTGTCAACATGTCATATCTGCAATTAAATCATTATATCCAAACAGCAAGCTGTAACTACTAATCAGGAAGAGTGATACTGGAACCATACATGGAAATAAATCTTAATTTTCTCTAGAGCCAATGATGCTGAATAGGCCACATGATTATAGTATTTTACTTTGTCCTTTTTCCTTTGTAATTCATAATACTCCCATACGCTCTACCAATAATCAGATCAGCAGAGCTGACGTTTCTGGCATTATATGGGTCAATGAGATTTTTAGCACTGATTTCAGTGGGAGAAGAATTAGGGCAATGTTGAGAGTATCTCATCCACGGTGTTGAAAGTGTAACATTCACTTAGAGGATACAGATAGGACCTGCATCCTGTCCCAGACAGCACGCCATCCAGGCTGAGACACAAGAGAAACTAGTAAGAGAAAGGAGGCAAAAGCCATCCTTAAGTCAACAGGACTGCTTTCTTCACTCTATCTGCTTCTTGTTGATAAGAGACCAGTACTGTAAATAAGAATTAACCCAACAGAAATTAATATGGCCCTGTCATTTTCATTCCATCACGAGAAAAGAATCAAACCTCAAGCCACTGTAAGAAACAAAAGTTTGCAATTAATACATCCTCTGCACTGCAACTCAGTGAATCCAATGCGAATGGGGCATCTAAAACAGATTCAAAATTTGTACTTAGGCAAATTTCCAGCTACTTTGAAATATATCCTGCTGTGCTGGGAATCCTTATTAAAAGACCAGAATTATTAAATGGAGAGGTTTATTTCTCTTGTAAAATGCAGATTCACCTATTAGCTATTAACACGAAGAGGAAGAAGGTTCCATTTTGAAACACAGCAACAGCAGTTGCAGTCTGGTGGCAAAACAGTTTGCATGCAAAGTCTAAAGGGAACAGTTAGAAGGACTGCAGAGTTATTGCCCAGCACAGTCTGATGGTATCTGCTGTGCAGTGGGACACCTGCTAGTATATTAAGCTTGGCTTTAAAGAAAAACTTATTTGATGTATTATTTGGTAGTAGTACTAAACTACTGAGCTAAGAACAAATCTTACAGAAATAAAGTACTCTTTGAAATTGAACTGCATATATTTGACTGAATTTGTACATTCATTTTAGTTCTGCCTTGTTTGGTTGTATAACACATTTCAACCTAAAACCAGATATTGCTCAACAAATATATTTTTAATGGACACAAAAAATGATGGAATGTTTTCCAGAGATATTTGGATGGCACCTGCTAATTGTGACAGGTTGGCTGTTCATTCCACTGCATTAACTCGAACTATGCCCAGGGATTGCTAACCAGGCAAAAAATCTCTGCTGTACTTTTCTGTAATACTTTTTTCTATAGAAGCCCCAGAATTGGAAAGAAATTAATGCTACTTACTATGAAAAGGTCACCATAAATCACTCGAGAAAATTTACTGGAAGTATGATTTGCATGTCACTGCGCCTAGATCATAATGACCTGCAACATTTGTACACTAACGATGAATAACAGACAGGAAAGCAGTAACAGTCAATCTTTGACTTTGCTTATAAGTTATTTGTTGTTTGTATCAATTGAGCAAATGTTTCTCATGGTGCAAAAGACCATCAGACAACACAGTCACTAGAGCTGCATTTAATTTGGCAAAATGAAGACACCTTAAAAATCATTCATTAGCATTTACATCTGGCTATATGCTACCGTGCCTACTTAGCTACAGTAACTGAACTTTAAATGTAGGAAGAGGGAGGAGAAGGAAGGAGAAGGAAGGAGGAGGAGGAGGAGAAGGAAGGAGGAGGAGGAGGAGAAGGAAGGAGGAGGAGGAGAAGGAAGGAGGAGAAGGAGAAGGAAGGAGGAGAAGGAGGAGAAGGAGGTTTTGACGGCAGCCTGTTTTATACAGTAGGGATTCAGCTTTTTTCTGAATGTCCTCCACTGGGCTGAACATAAGTAGATTTATTTCATTTCCGACATGTATTAAGTGTTAACTAGGAGTTCAATCCTGCAGTCTTTGTGCTGGAAATATCCCCACTGAGTTCTAAAGAGCTAATGGAAATTTTGATTGCACGAGGATGGCAGAATCGCACACAAAACGTGTACTTCCAGCGCCCTGGAAAGTCCATTGTGTTGCCTCATAGCAACAGAGACGAGGCTGCCACTGAGCTCCTATCAGGAAAAGAGTATAATTTTATTCCAAAAGAAAACATTTTCTTAAATAGTTGCTCAGCCTGCTGACATTATCTGAGAATTCATACCTATCATTCTTCCTCTTAATAATTTCTATAATAAAAATGAAGGAGAAAATAGTCGTAAGTTAATTTCACATGCAGCAAACTAAGAGAAGCTCACTGAAAGCATGCCAAGTGAATACGTACGCGGTATCTGTAAGGTGACTGATCGTAACATTGTCATAAAGGGCAACCCTCTTCTGAGGAAACAAACTTAAGTGAATTGTCTGTATACTAATTGTTTTTCTTTTTGTAAGAAGCTTTAGCGATGAAGCAATAAAGCAACATTTTATCCTAGCTGAAGGACAGCACAACTTCCTCCTAATGACAGTGACACCGACCGTAACCTTGCTCTGAACGGGGGCACTGGGGACACCGCCGGCTATTGCAGATTGGTAGGACCTGCCATTATGGCTCTTTATAACTCTCCCTGCTTGGACCTCCAATGTGGCCAAAACGTAACTGTTTGAGCTGAAATCTTATCTTCAAAAAGTCCATCCCAGACCAAATTCTTTGCCAAAATTTTAGTCAACGCCAGAAAGAAAGTATGGAAAAATACCACATTTTACCTTGTCTTGTCACTCTCTCCTTTGAAAAGCTCTGCTGTCCCCATGCACTGCAGCACAGGTCTAGAGGGCAGAAGGAAAGTCATCTTGTTTCAGGAACGTGCTTTTTCCTAGCACTGATCAACCTGAGGTGACCTAGCAGCTAGAGAGTCCCTCTCTCCCTGTACCGACCGCTCCCAGCGACTTAAGCTTAGAGGGAGGTTAGGGCCCCGAAGCAGAAAGCGAAGAGCCCGTGTGTCCCTTCTCTCCGCAACCCCCGACAGCCGGGGAAGAAACCTGTCTGATCCAAACGCTCCAGGGACAAAAAGGGGAGCAGGAAGAAGGGAAAGGAATGAATATAACCAAACAGGACTATTCTGCTAATGCAGCATTTTAGGAAGAAGCTCTCCCTGCACAGCACCTACGTCACATGGGGCAAAACCCACCAGCGGTCGTGACGGGTGGCTGCTCTAATTGCGGGTGCGTTACATTCGGCCCTGTGGCCCGATTTGTAGCAGAGCTGGACTCGGTGACTGAACCCGATGTGAAGTCTGCTCTAAATATCTGAAATAGTTTATAATGCTAAATACTTTGACAGAACATCTTCTTGGGTTTCAAAATAGATAACCAAATCTCATGGATCTTTTTTATTTTAATCATGTCGGTCCAATTTCCCCCCAAATGTGCAGGCACTCTACTCTCATTGATTTATTTAAAGCAACATTACTTGTATGATCAACATTTTCTGGAGGCCCACCTTGGTGTCCCTGGAGGCTGAGCTGCAGCCACACTGCGTGCTCACAGCTGATGAGGAAGCCAGGGGAAGCTGTGCTTTGAACACATAAACTCTTCCAATCCGTAAGTGCTGAGACACATGGGAGGGAAAAGTGCTGCACTGGGCATCTCATATTGCATACTCCACACTTGTGTAAATTTAAAATTAAATTTCTGTGGGCCTAGATCTCCATTTATAAAATGAGGCTAGCACCACCCCTTCCCTCCCTATGAGGTTTATGTCTTCTGTTCAGTAACTGCCGGTGATGCACTCCAACACCATACTGGATGGCATCTAAGAAAACCGTATGTAGCAGTTAGGGGCTACAAAGCTAATTAGAAGTATACAAAACTGTTGAATAGAAGGACAATTCATGTCCTTAGCACGGTCCACTTTGTGAATTGAATCAGATACTGTCCTATGTAGAAAACACTGGGCAATTGCGTAATTAAAAATCCTGGTTAAGGTGTGTACAAAAAAGGAAAAGAATGCAAATATAAAATTAACTTTAGCATTTCTCAATAACTATACATTTAAATTATGCACGTACAATCACATTTTTTCTTTAAACAGAAGCATTTTGCTATACACATAGTATACTCAAATCCTCTTGGAGCTAGAGGAAGGACTTCCATTTTTGGTAGTGATATCCAAGTCTGGCCCTTACTATGCTGTACGTCTCTGACTTCCAAAGGAGAAAAAATATTGTGAGACTGCAACTTACAAAAGTTTCTTATGTAAACTTTTACTGACCTACTTAAGTCATGGTGGAAAAAGCTACAGAAAAAGTCTGTAACACTGAATTTATTTAACAAATGTAAACCTAAAATCCAGAGTGATATCAGGTAGAAGCACGAGAAATGCTGAGGGGCCAGAAAAGGCAAAAGATGTTATCAATCTCCTACGACGCGCAGTGTAGAAAACAGTGATGTCAGCTCCCATGAGATTTCCTATGACTTCCGATGTCCTGCTTTTAACATGCTCAAGTTATCTTGTTGACAATTGTCAGTAGGAGTGAGACAGCTTAAAAAATAAAGGGATCAGCAGCAACTAACTTAAGGACAGGTCATAGGCAGTGTGCCCATGGTGATACTTTGATGTTCACCAAGGTCATACACTCTGTCCTCTTCTAAACCAGAGGAGATGGGTGGAGGATTAGCTGAAAAGTACTCTACTCAACACCCACCAAATGCCCCGGCTGCAACACCAGAGATGCTCCAGCTGTAAAGATGCTCCTGCCTGGTGGCAAAAGTTACATCCTCCCACTGAGCAAAGGAAGACTCCAGGTAGTTCCACATGCACCGTTGATCGGGGGACAGCATCACAGCTCGTTGCTTCACTGAGCCTGACCCTGAAGTGCCTGAGGTTTTTTGTTTTTACAGAAAACTCTATTAAGAAGTTTCTAATGATGTCTCATTTTCAACAGCATACAGCTGACTGTTGTGAATTGGGAATAAAGACATAATAAATAGGTATGATAAAATGGGTACACTGAAACCTGTTTAATATACTATGTAAAAAATAGATTATAAAATAATACTGTGGAAATAGATGAATACACGTCTTGTACTACTAGATTCTTGGACAGAAGTGGCAAACAATATGGAAAAGAGCACATTAGAGCTTTATTTTACACCCAGAAAGTTTCTGATAGGGTTTCACATTGACTGCCACAATTCAAACAGAACACAGGCATGCACAAAGGTGTCTAAAAAGCAGGAAATACTAAGCAGTGAGGATGAAAGAAAGTCTAACTAGCCAGCTTTATGATAGTAAAAAGTGATTGAAATCTGAACCTTGCTGTATTTAACAGCCTGCATGTCACATTTCCCCAGACAGCTCCTCTGAAAGGTTGACCAATTTGTTTCAATACAGTGGCCACTCAACAGCACCAAAAAAAGACAGTATATATCCAAAGCACTGTATGGAAATTCTTCTTCCAAATGTACAATGTGAAGCCTAAAGTACAAAAGCAGTTAATTTATCACAGATGCACAGATTCCTACAGTAACTAATTCAAACTGCTGATGATGCACTAAATCAGAGTGAGTGATGAACACATGCATAAGCAGCAAGTGAAGTTCAAAAGGATACAGATCTATGTGATCAATGAGCTGCCACATGGCAAATGAAATGCAGTGTTGACAAACGTACAGTAACAGAGATGAGGCTCCAAAATAATCAAACCAAATATAAGAAAAATTTAAATAAACCAGTGCAGAAATGTCTCGTTACAGAGCTGGAGGTGCCTCTTTACACACATCTAAGTACCAGACCTTCAAATCACTGGGCTTTCTATATTTAATATGAAAAAAAAACCACTGATAACTTGAAGAGGTGCCTTGCCATAAAGCAGTAAAACCTTCCATGAAATGTAATACAGTGACACCAGTCATGTAAGCAACCATCTATTTCAAGCACACAGATTAGGAACAACAGCCTACAGATGAAAATCTCACACAAATCTAGTATTATATTGCATATTACTGCCCTGAGCGATGACTAAATGATAAGGGCAACTTACGGCTTCCTCCTCTACCAATCTATGCAGTTCAGAAACAAAATCAGAGCGAGTGGTGCTGACCAAGCCTCTTCATACTCTAATTGCTGTCCTAGCTGACTAATGGCTTTTTGACTGAAAAGCACCACCACTTTGGAAGAGAGTATTGGCATTCAGTGACATGCACCTCTTGAATTTCCCTAGAGTGTAAGAAACTTTGCACATCATGAAAGATGTCAGGACTTTTTAAAAGAAAGAAATCACCTACTGTGAGAAGGAAGGGTTTATTAGACTTTTTCTACAAACATAACAACTCTGACTTTCTCGTATGCAAGTGTGACCAGCTGTGGCTATTACTGTCATTATTCAGTTATTCATTACAGCCAATATAAATATCTCCTCTTTTGGTTTTGTCTATGGAGTGCAATGTGAAAACAGTGAGACAGTTCTGTCTTTGTTACTATGTCTTCTGTTTGAAAATGTCACATGATTCAAGACATCACATGTCTTTGAAGGGCTTCCAGAAAATCATAACTTCACTAGGTAGTCTCTTGGCTGCAGTTTTACTGTGGAACTTCCACACTATAATCCAATGGTCTTTCACAGTATATTTACCGTGATAGGAACAGCCCAATTATTCTTGCCGGATATGAATCTCTCCAAAGCCATCTACACTGTAAAACTGAGCATCTGTACTACAACTTTACCTCCTTGCAGACCCCTCAACAGAATGGTCTGCGGAACTGTTAGGGATCATGTGCACTTTTGTACATTTGCTTCAGCTCATATTCATTGCTAAAGAATATCCAATAAAGAGCCTCACTCTCCTTCATCAATTTTTTTCTTCTTTTTAACACAATTGATTGTTTTCTTTGACATATAAGGGATTTTTCTCCCCCAAGCTATCTTGATCTGCTCTTCAAAAAGTCCACCTGCCAGGTGATAGCACGTAATTAGATTAAGGAAAAACATGGTAACAAACAAAAAACGGTAGCTATGCCATTTTGCTTCTTGCCTAAACCTTATCTCTCCCTCTCCTTAACCCAAAGGCTAGCATATTTGTTGTAGCCTCTCTAATTCTGTAGCTCTTAATTAGATGATGAGTCATACTTTGATTTCGATGAAACCACAAACACTCAACACAGACACAAATAAAGGGCTAGTTATTTTGGTTTATGCTAGTGTTACAAGACTACAGGAATACTCTTTTTTTACCATCCGTGAAACACTTAAGGACATACCTAATACACTAAAAAGAACTGAAATAATATTAAAAGAACTGAAATAATATTAATACTGGAAATACAATACAGCAGAGAGGAAACGGTCCAGGAGGTTCCTGGAGTGTGTAGAAGATAACCTCCTGACGTAGCTGGTGAGGGAGCCAACCAGGGAAGGAGCTCCTCACTGGAGCTGTTGTTTGTGAACAGAGAAGGACTTGTGGGTGATATGACAGCTGGAGGCCGTCTTGGGCACAGCGATCACAAAATGATAGTTTTCAATTCTTGGAGAAGGAGGGGGGTCACCAGAACTGCTACCCTGGAATTCTGGAGGGCAGACTTTGGCCTGTTTAGGAGCCTGGACGACACAGTCCCTTGGGAGGCAGTCCTGAAGAGCAAAGGAGTCCAGGAAGGCTGGACATTCTTCAAGAAGGAAATCTTTAAAGTGCAGGAGCTGGCCATACCCATGTGCCCAAAGACGAGCCAGCAGGAAAGTCCAGCCTGGCTGAACAGAGAGCTTCGGCTGGAACTCAGGAAAAAAAAAGAGAGTTTATGACCTTTGGAAGAAGACATAGGCAACTCAGGAGGACTACAAGGATGTTGTGAGGTTATGCAGGGAGAAAATTAGAAGAGCCAAAGACCAACTAAAACAATCTGGCTACTGCCGTAAAAGACAATAAAAGGCGTTTCTATAAATACATTAGCAGCAAAAGGAGGGCTAAGGAGAATCTCCACCCTTTATTGGATGCGGGGGGGAAAGGATAGTGACAAACGATGAGGAAAAGGCTGAGGTACTTAATGCCTTCTTTACCTCAGCCTTTAATAGTAAGACCAGTTGTTCCCTGGGTACCCAGCCCCCTGCGCTGGAAGCCAGGGACAGGGAGCAGAGTGAAGGCCCCGTAATTCAAGGGGAAAGGGTTAGTGACCTGCTACACCACTTAGATGCACACACAAGTCTATGGGGCTGGATGGGATCCACCCAAGGGTACTGAGGGAGCTGGTGGAAGTGCTCACCAAGCCACTTCCCATCATTTATCAGCAGTCCTGGCTAACCGGGGAGGTCCCAGGTGACTGCAGGTTGGCAAACGTGACGCCCATCTACAAGAAGGGCCGGAAGGAGGATCTGGGGAAACTACAGGCCAGTCGGTCTGACCTCGGTGCCCCCGAAGGTTATGGAGCAGATCATCTTGAGCACCATCACACAGCACAACCAGGTGATCAGGCCCAGTTAGAGTGGGTTTGTGAAAGGCAGGTCCTGCTTGACTAACCTGATCTCCCTTTGTGACAAGGTGACCCACTGAGTGGATGAGGGAAAGGCTGTGGATGTTGTCTACCTAGACTTTAGTAAAGCCTTTGACACCGTTTCCCACAGCATTC
>JAVKLA010000062.1:3679857-3696291 GCA_034782735.1 Sagittarius serpentarius | reverse complement strand
CCCTGCCCCTGAGGGGGAAGGAGCGGCAGAGACACCGTGTGAGGGACTGACCCCAACCCCCATTCCCTGTCCCCCTGTGCTGCTCGGGGGGAGGAGGGAGAGAAAATTGGGAGTGGAAATGAGCCGGGAAGAAGGGAGGAGTAGGGGGAAGGTATTTTAAGATTTGGTTTTATTTTCTCATTACCCTACTCTGATTTTGATTGGTAATAAAATTAAAATAATTTCCCCAAGCCAAGGCTGTTTTGCCCATGACGGTAACTGCTGAGTGAGCTCTCCCTGCCCTTAACTCGACCCACGAGCCTTTCGTTATATTTTCTCTCCCCTGTCCAGCTGAGGAGGGGAGTGACAGAGCGGGCTTTGGTGGGCCCCTGGGGCATCCAGCCAGGGTCAGCCCACCACAGGTAAGAACACACAGAAGTATGGACCTGTCTCCAAATTCGAGTTTGAATATCACAACTGACAAACAGTTGTGGGAGTGGATTGTTACTATTTGGAATTAACTCATTAGAAGGACCCTTGTTAAGCACAAATTAATATTTTAAATACAGAACCTGGAATAAAGAAAATCAGCATGTAGAAAACAAAGTGAAGCTATAAGAAGATGAATACAAAAGATATAAGAAGGACAGGCTACATTTTGGGTTTCTGTTTGTTTCTTTGGTTATCTCCTGAAGGGCTGAAAAGGAGCATTTTAAGATTCATGATTGCTCATTCAAGTTACCATAGCTGAAAAGTCTTGCTTGAAATTTATGGCAGACCGTCACACTGGGACACAACTGGAATAGCTAGTATGTCTCCAAACATGTAAACCTGTATTTTAGTGATAATTAAGAAGGCTTATGACCTATAAAGCTAAATTTATTTAATTAAAAGGATTTCTAAAACATTCCCACCTTTTCCCTTTAGTATGAAGCCTCTGCGAGCAGATTTCAAAAGGAGACTCAAATAGAACGCCAGGGAGACACACAGCAAGCGAGAGAGGGGAGTTTGCTGGTTGACAGGAGGCCTGCAGCTTGAAGAGGCAACAGGAAACAGAAATGCAGAAGAAACTGAAACTGCCTTAATTATGTTGAAGAAAAACTACCTCAGCTATTAAAGTCCTACCAGCACATTAAGGGGAAAAGGCCAACCCATGTAATCAAACTGCTTGTACTGATGGAAGAGGGGCTTTGTATTCCCTAGTTATTTTACCTTAAGCAGTACGGTGGAATTGATCTGTTTTAACATGATACCTACAGGACTAAAGAAACACCTAGCAGCACAGAAATTGTAAAGAAAATCAATCTTGGAACGTGTTTAATGAGGCCAGCGAGCCGTCAACACGGCAGGTGACAGGTTTGCAGCTAGACATGAAACGACGACATGTTGTTCAAGAGGACCCTCCTCCTCCGGAGTTCAACTGCAAGAGAAAAGCCAAAGACTGTGATCTGCTTGTAAGGAAAAGAAGGCTTCAGGTGAGTCCTGAGGCTTTGCTTGGAAAGTGCCCGTAGCTGCCTGCAAGCACAATGCTCTTCAGGGCTAACATAGGGCCAGGGCTCTGAGCAGGAGCTGGTATGAGAGCAGCAGAAGCCTAGTCTGAAATAAGGACAGGGGTGCTTCCACTCAAATTTGTGCCTTTCTTTAAAGGCAAGCAGGAAGCCCCTCTGCTCCTTATCTTCCTACTGCCCACTCGGAGTCCCGACTCTTCATCTCCTCTCCTCAGAGCCTTCCTTGAACTCTGGATAATCTAAGTCTGGGAGACCAGACCTGTGTCGAGAAGAAAAGACATGCCAGTTATTTCTGGTTGCTTTGCCTCTTACTCTTGAGAATGCTTCCAGGTGCAGGGACTGAAGTGCTGCTATCAGATGAACATGCCTTTCCAAGATTTACATTTTCAGACTATTTCCCAGACATCTGTGGTCACTAGATTCAAGTATTTGTCTCTTCACAGGAATGACTTCTTTTAATCCTCACCACTAAGACCTCCTCTGTTTGGTACAATGTTGTCCTGAAAGACTTATCCCTTCTCTGTGCTCTCCCCGCCTTAGCCAACATTTAATCATTGTGAAAATTCAAATTTCACTGCTTTGGGTAAAAGCAGCACAAATGCTACAGATAACAGGGTCAGAAACTTTCCACCTGTAGCAGTTCTTCCACATTACGGAAATAGTCTGGAGATTTTTACATGTGGATCTGTAGTGTAAATCATTCCACAGCAAAAAGAATCGGGAGTAAGAAACTGGCTAACCACACGAAAGCTTTCTGGTTCTGATTTATTTTCACCTTGTTCTAAGGAGGAAGGTTTATAGAAAGGTAGTGGTCACTCCTGGTGTATTAATCTCCAACAGGATGCCCACCATTCAACTAGTCTACCTATAAACGGGAAGAAAGCAATTGTGAAATAACATTCTTTAGCAGAAAAGACTATAGCTCCAAGAGCCATTAAAAATTTATTGTGCATAACAAGATAACAATGATGTAATGGAAAGGGGTTGCTGCTGGTGATTTTACAGTATCATACTGAGGCACAATGTAAGAGTACAAGTTAGCATGACAATAATGTAATACCTAAGGTTAGTCACATAAAAGTAATTTCTGAAAATTAATATGAAATACCAGGGAAAAGAATTAAAATGAAAAAAAAAAAAAAAGGAAAACATCCAACAGTGGAACAAAAGGAAGAGCACAATGAAAGCCAAAACTGGTAATTAGTACGCAGAAGAGATCAAAGGCCTCAATATTAAAGGCATTGCCTTTGTTCTGGGACAGCCATTCAAACAGTTTATGGACTGAGAAAAAGCTACATGAATAAAGCTTAATATTGGTGTGCAAATCTGCAAATTATTTTCCTGACAAATTTGCTGGAAATATCTTCTCCAAAATATAGAGTTTTAACAGCCATCAGGAATACAAAGGAGAAAAGTGATCTCTCATGCCTGACAAAGCAAGCACTTGCAAGACGCAGTACTTGGGTTTAGAGGGAAAGTGCACCCTAGGGAAAAAGACATAGGGGCAAATTTTGAAACCAATCAAAGAACACCAGCATATACACCACCAGCAGTGCAGTTCTAATACAATACATTTCAGGGTGAAGCTTAACAAACTCCAGAGGAATATCATCTATGAGGAAACCTAAGGTTCAATAAAATACCTTAAGGCCAGAAAAGATCCACTGGGGGCCAAAAGCAAGTTCTTTCTGTCTACATGCTTATAAACCCTAAGCTGTCATAGCACGGGAAGTCTCCTGAGTACTTGCAAATGAAAGCAACATTTCTTTCTCTTTCTCTCTTCCCAACAGTAATTTTTTGTAAATAGCTTGAGCACCTTACAGATTGTTTTCTTTTTTAATTTATATCTCTGCATGTGTGCTTCAATTACATGCATAGCTTGCTGAAGGAGGCCTGCAATACATTCTGCGCTTATCAGCTGTGACTATGTCACGTTTCCCTGTCTACTTTCATAGCCTTCTTTTCTGCATTTTCAGTCAGAGTTCTTGCAAAACTTTTGTCCCTGTGCCTGAGAAATTTTCACACTGACTAACAATTTTTGTTATAAGGCAACGTATATGTTCTAGGAGTTCGTGGTTAAGGAAGACCCATAGCTTTGAGTATCAGGAAAGAGAACTGGATATGTATTTTCTTTTCAAAGAAATGCCAAACCAGGTATTTATTCCCACCTGCTTAAGCTGCCAAGCAGATGGGTAGTTGATTTAGAGTTTTTAAGCAATTTCACCAGCTACTTCAACTGCTGTTTCCTCTCACTGCTCTGTTTTTCAGCTATAGCTTTGATTTGGTTGTACACCAGATCCATTATGCCAAATGGAGGCCTACAGAATGGGAGGATGCAGTACAAAAAAGGGAGCATTAGAAAAGGAAACAACACATACTGACCACCAGCACTTCAAAAAAAAAGGCCGCTTTCACAATCCAAGATCATGTTTTGTCACCTTGTATGTAGTTGCCTTCACAGAAATAGTCATTAAGCAAATGGATGAACACAGATCCACTGACTCCTCATGCATTTTTCTCCAGAGCACTTTAAAACATTAGGCAACAATGTATGACGTTTATCCTCTACTTACAAACTCCACAGGGGGAATCTATAGAGGAAATTCACCTCAATTCAAGAAACAGTAAATAATGTTTAAATGAAAAGTGGCTTTGAGATGTGGTTAGTATACTGAGTCAACTTCCAGCAACAACTGCCAGAGGTCACCATCAACAAGAATACTTTTCGGGTGCTCCAATATTTGCCGGATGGATTTTGCATGCCTAGACTCTGTTTCAACCTGAAAGCGATGAGATTCAGTGAGCTAAGGCCTGAAGGAACCAAAGGTGATTTGCAGGCACATCACAAATGACTTATCAGCTTGTGCTCCAAGTAACTGCACACGGCCACAATTTCAAAATAAACAGTGGCAGCACATTCAGGACAGCTGAAAACCTGAGAAGCGGAGTCCTTCAGTAAGGATGCCCTCAAAGAAAGAGCTACAGCTCTGCCACTGAACTTCCCATATCAACTATACTTCCTGATGAAGTGCATGGTCTTGTTTCAGTAGGGCTACCCTGCACTGAGTCCTTGCCTTGAGGCAAAAGTCGCTAGAAAGTTTCTTTCTCATTTTTACTGAAGACAAAGTGGTTACTAATTCAAAATTATGTGAAATTTAGCCAGATGACTGAAGTTTCTTTCTGAAACCAAAGCTCCATCTAAACCCTGAACTCAGGAGATTTGAACTCACATGACCCAAAAGCTCTCATCATAATGTCATTTTACCTGCTCTCTCAAGATGAGCAGATAATGACACGAAGAAAGAAGAGACACTGACATTCTCCAAACCTGTACTTAATCTCTTGAATAAATCTTTCATCTAAATGTTGATATTCATTTATGTCTGTTCTCTAAATGTTGAGTTAACTACTTAAAAGTTAAGAATTCCATATACTAATCCACCTTGCCGGAGCATAAAAAAAGAAACTCTGTTAAGGAAGACCATGTGGAGATGAAAATGTATTTTCTTAGTTTTAAGCTAAATTTAGTATAAGGATTTCTAAACTGGTATACTTAAAAAGGACTAGTAATTAGCAACCAGAAGATCTTGCAGCTTACCTTTACGTATCTCTTTTTTCCTGCCAAAGTCAATTATACATGAGATTCTAGTTAATTTTACATTGAAAGCTTCCCCCACAGTTGAGTTAAAACAGAAAATCCTACAAGGACTGACTTCACTGAGCAGTAACTGGGGGAAAAAACACTCCATGTGGTATTAATTAAACACGTACTTTATACCAGCATGGGGAGCCTTTAACCAAAAAAGAAGAGATAAAAGTAGTTTTAAAAAACGAGAGGCTGAATCTCTCCCAATGCTGAGCCAGCGTGATATTTACGTTGGGTTAGAAGGATCAAGCAGGCTACAAGGTCAGGTCTGAAATGCCAAAATAATAACGAAATAAATCAAAAAGGCCCATGTCTTAAGTCTACTTCAAAACTTACAATGATTTTCTGGGTTTTCTATGAGTCAAACAATGCCTAAAAAAACTTTACAGATGAAGACAAATGCTTTAGGAGGCAAACTGAGTCAAAGCACATTTAAAGATATGCACGTGTCTAATGGCTGTATTCACTTTCATTATTCCAAACGAGTCAGTGACAAAGATAGGCAATTAAGATCATTTATCAAGAATTAGGGCAGCATGTTGCATGATGTTCAAAGTACTTAATGTAATGAAGTTCAGTTAAATGGTTTTCTATTAACTTTTTTAGGCACAGGTAATTTCTTGCAGCACATATTTTTAAAACAGAAATGTTGATATGCAACCTCATTATTATTTGCAGTTGCCTGTGGTAATGGTAGGATTATCTAGACCGTGGAACCTAGCAGTGTAAAGGAAGCACGGTTCACTTTTAAGAAAGATGAAAGATGCCCTTCCATGCAGACACAAAGCTTTACTCCAAATACGTTAATCACAACTGTTTAATACTAAGGAAATTTCTGGCAAATATGACCATCCTTAATTATAAAAGTAGTCAGCACACAAGGAAGTGGGAGATCTTAACCCAGAGCTTCAATGGATAGAGAAGGCAGAGGATTCAAAGATATCACTGATGTACTACACCTTGACTCAGCCAATAAAGTTGTCAGCGAAGCTAACTTTTATATAATAAAGAAAAGGGAGAAGGCAGTTGGGCTCTGTGAAATGCTTTCTCAGCATCAAGACAGGTACTGACCACTAAAGTATTTGACACTCATTTGATGGATGAAAGGGAAAATTACATGCCAGTAATTCCTGCTGTCATAGTCCTCAAAACCTACCCCAATACCAGAGACATTCAAGGACAAACACGACGGTTCCTTCTACCAGAGAATAAGGAGGCAAAATTCCTGGATCCGTAAGCCTCAGTTGAATTCCTTTACAAAGCCACATACAAAGGACTTCAGGATAACGACAGAAACAAGCAGAAAGGAAGATGGAATATATAGTTGCAAACGGGCCTCTGAAAGGAGGAAGGTGAGCAGGGTAGATGAGAAAAGACAGGGCTATGAAGTAGAAATTACCAGCATGTAGTTTTCTGCTGCAATTTTCTCTCTTCTCAGATCCTAAAACTAGCAGAGGCACCTTCCACAGAGGTGAGATTACCTTGTTGCATCAGTCGCAAGATCTTACAGCCCAAGAACTCGCATCCAGCTGCTGTTGCTTTTTGGTGGCATGGAGAGACAACCAACCAGTTATATGGTAAGCCTCTAATACAGGAACCTCATCTCTTTCTAAGTCATGAAATAGCAACAGCCAGGGAATTCACAAGCAGATGACTACTCTGAGCACACACGATCAAGTTAAATTCTCTGATCTGTGGGGGGAACAGTTTGCAGTGCCAGCTTTCTTTTTAAAACCATTCTGACAACACAGAAACAATTGTTTAATCTTCCAAGACCTTGAAGAACGAGATTTAAGAATAAGAATTTGAGACATTTCAGAATAAGAATTTAAAAAAACTCTTAATTTGGGGGATAGGCAAGGCAAGCGGCTGAAATGAGATGGATGGTGAATTCATTTCCATGGCGAATGTCTAATGACTGTGTAGTAGGGACTTACTTCCTGCAAAATCAAAAGTAGCTTCACCTTCAAGAGGTAAAAAGTAACATGCAGGGACTTATTTTTTAACTGAGGGAAGGAAATGAGAATTTCTACCTTTGATCTGAAGTTAACTTAAATTTTAAAAAGGATAATAAGACCAGTAATGGAACCATGAAGGATGTCGGCACAGAAAGCTCACCTTCCTGTTTTAAAAGTAGCAAAACTTTGTCCGCTTCCTCAGGAGAGTTCTGATGTATCTTACATTAACTGCAACAGATAATGGACGCCTCCACCAGAGTGACTCTTCATTCTGTTCTTCACCCAAGATTTTCATAGGAGGATCCAGGGTGTAAGGATGGGAAGGGCTTAATAAGGACTAGATTTCCTTTCTGATTAAGATTATGCAAGCCTGATGAAGTATGTAAACGCTTTCTGGACAAGACAAGAAATTCTAGACCTGCTGGAAGGCTCAGTAAAGCCTTACAGCTCCATGGCAGTTCGGTCAATATTATTATCCATCCATCTTTCCTGTGGTAAAAGAAGAGCCTATAAAACAATTGAAGAAAAACTGACAAAATCAAGAACCTCAGAGGAGGAAGAAATGCTTAAGCAAGCCGAAGAACCTAGAGAAGAAGGAAAAGGCAGAAAATAGGTTTCAGATCAACACCATGGCTCCCTGCTTTGCACAGAACTCAGGGCTGTTTGTTTTCAGTTATAATGCTGCGAACATGCCTGAAGGATAGCTCTCCTGAAGAGTCTCAGGTTCAGCCATACCAAGTCTGTGAATGCCAAATAAGATGACACTGAAAAATGCTCAGCTCTACTAAGAGAGAAGCATCCTCAGACAAGTAGTAAAACTTTAGTGGCAGAACTTTTATGGTGAAAGCGTTATGTGCCTGTAGCCTGCAAGCATCCAACAAGTTACGTAGGAAGCTGTGGATAGATGCATTTGATTCAGATGTATCCATATTGCCCTAGTTGCATTTCTAGACAAAAGTCCTCTTTCTGGAATTGACCACCAGTCTTCTGCTTCTACACTCATCCAAACAAACGTGACAAAATCTTTAATGAGCTGAAAATTAGCTGAATTTGACATTTTAGTCCATGGGGTTCCTGAGCAAACTTTCAAGGGTAGCATTTCAGAACTACAAGAGAAAGAAGTTAACTGTCTAACTTTCCCAATTCTTTACAAAGAGGATTTTGGCATATTACTCTTTGTTTTCCTGATGCAAAGAGCTGTGGTATCATACACCGTAACATCTTTTATTTTTATTTCACAGGTATGAACTACTGCTGACAAAACACCACCCAGAATGCTGGAATATTGCTTTGTTTAACCACTATTACAGAAAATAAGATTTGTGCTTCTTGTTTTTGCAACTGATTCATGAAGCTTGTACTGTATCCTTCACTTTTGAAAAAAAGTTGTTTGGAACAGTTTTTCTTTTTATAAATGCTCACTTTTTATTTTTTTCAGGTTTACAAATGTCAGTATGTTCTAAAGAGCAAAAGCGCTTTTTACCAGTAACAAAAATACCCAGCAAGCCAAATTCCAGTAACTGTAACTTTTGCTTCCTCTTCCTACAGTCTCTGTAATCATGCTGAAACATCACAGTGTTGATTCAATTGCTGATTGAATGCAGCATGTTTAAATGTTTAACTCATTAAGTGCTCCATCTTGCCACCAACTTTCTAACTATTTAACTACGTCAGTATGGTTATTTTTATATCAAAGGCCAATGATATCCAAAAGCCTTATGAAAAGTTTATGTCTACCTTTTTTTTAATTTAAGGAAAAACTTGACAGATTAATATTTTTTCAGGCACAGCAATATTACTGTAGTTAATTCTAATTTATGCAGCACGTGTCTGATTTCCAAGTTTAACAGTCATACCTTGTTCGACCCAACTGTTTTGCCTGTATTCGGCAAAGATGCCAGGGTTTCACATGATGGGCATGTCATTTGCATAACGGCAAACATTATATTCGTTACAGAGAAATCTCAAGCAAATATTCTATATTCTAAATGACTTCTAAAGCAAAGTTATTCTGGATTTGTTGAACTGGTTATGTGAAGAACAAATGACTGATGATTTGAAGATAAAATTCAGTGCATAAACGTCGTCATCGATGACATTTCACTATGCCAAAATCATAAAGGCCTGCCAGATTTCATTGCATTCATAATTAGAACGATTACATTGTAATTCAGGATGTGTTTTTCATAAAGATGAAGAGAATGAGTTTTAATAAAGCCAAAGCTAGGTAAACCCAACAAGCCTACCTATGCAAGACAGATGTCAGTTCAGAAAAAGATTTATTTTCCTTTTCATAATGCAATTATAAACCAAAATTGACACCTGAAAGAAAAAATTAAAATACTACAGAGAATTCAAACTTCACAAGACGCGTACCTAAAGCAAGAGTACCTGTATACAACTATTTTTAAAAACTGGCTTTAACTCAAAATTGTAGCACCTACATTGCATGGCACACACAAGTTGACGGGATAAGAATACTCAATAATTCCCCAAGAAATGGAAAAAACATTTTGGAAGTTAGTATGCAAGGGTTTAAGCAAAACATTCAAGCTACAACAAAACTCTATCAGGCAACTTGTACTAGTAACAAATATTTTGCCACCTATGTAAACACAAAAGGACAGCAAACAGAAAAATTTCTCCAAAGGACAATAAAACCTATATAGCAACCTTCAACATGGTCTCACACACAATTTCCTTGTCCTGAGGTCTTGTATCTCTCATTTTTCTTAGAAGCATAGTATTTCTAGACTGCAGTGGTTGATATAAACTCGGACCTGAGTAGGTATGAGGTGATATAACAGAACGACTCCAAAAGAACGTCCCAGCATGGCCTTCCCAGTTTGCCCTCAGAGAGCTCCATATGTGCACACCAGTTGACAAAGCATGTTCAACTGTGTACACCTGGAAATCATACTGAAACACGGATTCTCAATTCATTTATCCCATGTCAACTTAGTATATACTGCTAGATGGCCAAACAATAGCAGAAAGATAAAAAGAGTAAAGTTAGAGAGAGAACAGAATACTGTAAGAAAAAATACGCTCAGTTTTACAGTATGTTTTAGCCAAACATTTCCTTCCGATTTATCTCGTGTTTGTGGATAAAATTCAATATTCTGAATATTTTCAAAAATGGTCCATGTTAAATCATAACTTCTCTAATCCAAAATGTTTTTGAGCAAAGAGACAGTAGTTATTTTAATGTTGGGTTATGATAGACATGACCTTATTTCTCGTGTAATAAATTGCAGATTACACTTTTGGAATGCTGTCAAATTATTTCACACCTAGTGATTTTGCTTCATTGGACATCTGATACTTGTATGCATCATTTGGTATTTTTCAGCCATCCCTGTCTATAACAAAAGCAGGAGTATAACAGCAGAGCAACTTTTCTGTGGAGTCTCCGAATTAACAAAATAAAACTGACTTACCATGTTCCACCCTGGGTAGAGGTAGTCTGTCCCGACAAATTCAAAATAGTGAGCAAAACCTTCTTTCAACCACACATCCTCCCACCAAACTGGAGTCACAAGGTCACCAAACCACTGCAAAGGAAGTTCAAACAACCTGTAGGAAACCATGTTTGTATACATCTCACTCGTACAGAACACGTTCTTCACAAGTTTTAATAAAAGCAGTAGTGCATATAACACCCACTGAAACTCCTTAACTGTTTTTTTCATGTACTAATGAATTAAGCCTTTACAGGATGCACAAGTTACTGAAGTAAAACATTAGAAAAGTACAAGCAGGGGAAAAGAAGTGTCAAGAAGAGTATTCACAGTGTTTGCTTTAGTTATCTAAAGTAGATGCTCATCTAGGTTTAAGGGACTAACATACACAATGGACAGAAAAAGGCTTCGGATTCAAGTAATCTGATTCTTTACCTGGAAACATCACTATTTACAGTTCGAATCTTGAAAAACTGGGAACACAATCTCCATACCCCAGACCTAAATTTTAGCATTCCTTTCCCCACGATGTCTGCCCACCAAGATTTACAATACTACTGATGCTCCGTTCACTGGCCAGTTTCCTAAGGAAAGCAGTTTTATACAACCATGCCATCTCTCCGTGGGTAGGACTCAGATGCCTAGTTGATGCCACTTAAAGAGCATCCTAGGGTAGCCGAGATACCCTCTGCCTCTGGTTGCTGTTCGGGAAGGCTGCAGATCTCCTGTAAGGCCTGTATGAAATTCCCTAGGCCTGTGTGGGTATCTAAAACGGCACGGGCCACCTACGTTTACGCAAAGGAACCCCACCCAAGCCGACTGCCTTTCCTGTTCGCCCCAGGTCGCTCTTGAATTTCCCCACTGACTTCAATCTTATTTAGAAAGAAGGACAGAGATCTCAAAGATAATTAAACTCCTTCAAAAGTACATGAAGATCAGCAGCTGAAAAGAGGAGAAGGACCTAAACTGAAGGCAAGGCAAGAACGTGGCCATTCAAGACTCTGCTCAGTAGCCGTCAACAGCCACAAACTTGTCACGGTACAGGACACGTGGGTGTCAGAGGGATTTTAGACAGAGCTGGGATGATCACTGGAAGAGGAATGAGGACAAAAATTCAAAGGAAATCAGGCATCATCAATTCTTCTGCTGATGGATGACCCCGTTTAAATGACTGTAATAGCCCTGTGCAACCTGGATCATCGTAACACCAGTGGTAAGAGCAGAAACACATACGCTATTATGAAAACATTATTTCATATTCTCTGTAGCAACCTTTTTGCCAAGCAAATACCAAAACTTTGTTTCAGTAAAATTCTCTGCCAGTTCTTTGCTTAATGCGATGAGAAATTAGATTAATTCATAACCAACAGAGATAATTTTGAGCTTTTATGGAGTCATAAGCTCTGAAAATACACAGAAAGGGAGCAGCAAATAAGTGTTCCAGAGGCAGGGACTCACGTCAGAGCAGAGGAGCTGCTGCTGACACTGTAATGAGTGGGGAACGAATGAAAGCGGAGTTGGCCAATAAGCGGTTTGTTTTCATGACGGTTGGCTTACTGGAAGGCTTTGTCTGGGACCTGAATGAAAGGTCTCGCTTCCGTGCATGTCTTTGTGGAGTGAGAATAATGCCAAGGAAGGATCAATGCTGCGACGAGGACCCGTAGTGAAGCGAACACAGGGGCTCCAAAGAACAGACTACAGAAACTGAGATTACCAGATTGCACACAATGTTCAGTAAATAGGATTTGAACACAAAAATGAAGCGAAACGTGACAATGAATGTCACTGACAAACAACTTAAAAATTTAGGGAGAAAAGATGAGGTTGAGAAAAGTCATATTCACACACCAAGTGAAATTAAACTTAATGGACACTCAGTGATCATAACCTAGTTGAAGGCTATCAATAAATTGTCTACAGGACTAACAGATAAATCCTGATCTTAAGAACATTTAACTGAAGAGACAAAGAAACACCGGAAATGCTTTCATACAGATAATGCACTTTTCACAATTTGAAATGTTATGAGTAGCATACCACCAGAGGAGTAAGAACGTTAGATTTATACTAGAATAGGTTTATTAAATGATTTCTAATGCCAAACAAACAAAACACAACAGCACAGAGTTTATTTCTTGAATTATAAGAGGACTGCTGAACAAATATGAAACAAGTAACAGTCATGGTATGCTGTGACTATTCAGAAAGAGATTTAAAAAAAATAAAGGTTGTCAAGTTCACAATACATTCTCCTGTAACTCAAAAGAATTAAGAACATTAATTTATGATGTCACAAAAGATAATTTCTTATACTCCTTTGTGAGTTTTCCAGGTTTATCTGTTAATGATACAATTAAAAGTATTCATTTAATTATCCACCTAAAGGAAGAAGTGTTTTACAGGCAATAAAACATGTGATACCAATATGAAAATGTAGGGAATTTGCTTAACTAGTCTTGAATAGTATCAGAGAGAGTTACCAGTGTCAGAGACAGAGCAGTCCCAGAGACTGCAATTAATGAAGCCAAATTTTCCAGCAGAAAGGTGCTATTATCTTCCTAGGTGTTACATGTCTGAAAGGAAAACATTAAGTAAAGCACTTCATTTAAGTAACTGTTTATTTATGTATTTGTGTATTTGACTATAGACAGTATTTGCCTCATTCTTGGAAAAGAAAAATCAATTGAAATGTATTGATTACATAAATTTCTCCTCTCCCTCAGGTATTACGTTCAGCCTGACACACAGGAGGCACTTATTTTACAGACACACTAAAAGGACACTCTTTCCTATATGCTTTCTTTACAGACTATTAAAAAAAATTGAGAAATTTTTAATTTTCCTTCTGCTTTCATGCCCCTTTAACTCAATCTGTCACACCAAGTTTTGTGCTCAGGTGGGAAAACTATCACACAAAAAATCATGGTGCATAAATTCAAATGACTCTTTCTTCAAAGGCTGTAGGTGGGATTGATCTGTGATATGCAAATAAAATTGATTACTACCTTAATGGAATTATTTTAATAAATTATGGTAGTTATTTCAGGCTATCAACTTACGCTGCTAGAAATGTGTGATTTGACCAGTATTTCATTTGTGTTTTGGGGCTTGGAGGAGAAGCTTTTATGCTGAAACGCTCCTCCCAATTAGTAATTTTTTTAATTAAATACATAAAATGTTCTAAAAGAACGCTCAAGCTGAAATATCAAGCACTACCAACCTACAAACTGACTAAACTAAAGCTACCTATATAACTCTAATGTGTCCCTCCTAAAACATGTACCTAAAATAAATACTTGGTCAAGCATTACAAAGTCACCTGTGGAAGCAATCAGGCATAAAATTCTTTCCTACACTCTTTTTACCTGTATTTTAACAACGACAGAATTTCTTTGTCCTTCTGCAATGCTGTCTCTCGTTTTCTATCTGTCCTGACCACTGTGCTCAAGCATTAATACCCAGCAGGTTTGGGAATTCTGATTTAAACAGTCATATCTAAAGGTACCAATCCCAATTCTTAATACTAATCTGATTTTTCTAATCTTGGGAACCACATCAGCAAAGCAAGTGCTGTGTTACTCTAAGTAACAAGGGTCTCACACAGGTCAGTTTGCTACATGCTCAGGTATGTTCTGTAAGTCTTAAAGTCATGGGTTTAAAATCTGGGGAAACAGGACAATGATACAATTCTTCAAAAAAAGAAAAACCTATTTTAGGAGAGTTCCCTTTCCTCTTACCTGAAATTTTAAAAAATAATCAATAAATAAAAAGTAAAACTGGAGATGTGGATTCTATTTTTGGCTGTGCCAGAAGTGATTTTGGTTAATCTCTGTTATTCTATGTGTAAAAATGACTGAAGGGGAGAAATACTCATGTGCCACCCCAGGTTCGCAGGTGAGATGATGCACAGCAAAAGGGGATGGAAAATGCAGGGAATAATTAACAATTAAATAGCAGAGGCAAGAGATCCTGGACCCAGCCTGGTCTCAGTTCAATACCTTTTCAGCTAAGCTAGTACCGTTTACAGTTCCTGCTCTGTGCTATCCCACAGCTAAAGTTTCCTCGAGGGACTTCTGAGTATGGTAAGATAAAAGCAGAAAAAACTGGCTAAATGAAGACAATACTGTGATGGAGGTCCTAGACAGTGTTTTGTGGCTTGTATTTTTGGAGGGTTTCTCCCTTTAAACTTCATTTGCAGATGAACAATCCATAATCTCTGTGACTCAATTCTGCATCTAAAAAGTAGAAATAATATTCCTTCCACCTGAATATTTTCTATCTTGTCTAGTTATCCAGTGCAGCAGCTGAGCAAGGATCTGATCTGCATGGTGCTAAAACAGAAAGAGCAGCAACATGAACGGAGGAAGATACTTTTAATTAAATGAACAGCGCTGGAAGGAATATCAACACAGACGCCAAGTAAACCTTCTCTTTTGCAATTTTAAGGTCACTTAAAAGCACTCTATGACTGCACTGCTACCCTAAAATAAATTCAAACATAGTTTTCACCCACTTCACGATCCTCTGATATTCCCAGAACAACGTAAAAAGGCTTCGGTTTCAATAAGAATCAAATAAACAAACTTGGCAAGTTACCGATGTGATAATTGCCCACATCTGAAGTATAAATTGCTTTGGAAGCAGAGGAAATTATAAAAGTGGTGCAAAGAATAACTGGAAGTAATGGAATGGCTTCAGAAAAAGGGAGACTTAAGTTGAACGCTAGGAAAAAGTTATTGACCATCAGATTTAATCAAAAGGTTTTAAGGGAAGCGGCGTAACCCTGTAATCAGGAGCACTGAACCCGGCGCTACAAAACGCACCATACAAAAGAATCTAATACTAACAGGAGCCAGGATTTGATGACCTAATAGGTGTTTTCCACACCTGAGTCCTAAGGCACTGTAATTTTTCTAGCTGAACGGTGTGCTACTCTATTGTACTGCACAATAATGAGCATATAACAAAATCAGATATCGTATTGAGAACAAACCAGCAATAACTTTCAATAAAAATTTCACATTGTAGTTGAGGACTTCACATTCATCGACAGATTTAATGTGAAACATGAATATGAACCAAACATTATTATTTCCAAGTTCATCTACCAGAACTCCATTACAAAGTCTCCTTTTTATATGGTACTTTTTATTTGCAGAAAGTGTTAAGAATTTGCATTGCCTTTTAAAGAATGCTGTGTAAAGTCACAGATGTAAGCCATGCTGATTACACAGTAGGATTTCATTCATTTTAACCTGAAGGCTATGATTATGCCTCTTATGTGTGCAAGAAAGGGTTTCCTGCCCCTGTATCAAATTCCTTCAATAACATTTGCATTCAACCCAATATTACTAAACAGTCATAACGTGTTTAGTTTGAGATAAGAAGATGGAAGAAATGTAAAATTAATTGTAATATGGGTTTATTACAAAGTTTTTTAATTGATACAAAAGTTTCTGTACACATAAAGACTCAATTATCCACCATTAGTGAACAGAGGGTCAATACCAAATTAAAAGAAAAAAGAAAAGAAAAAGAAAATGGAAGTATGTGTATATGTGACTGTCGGACTTTAACCCCAGCCAGCAACCACAGCCGCTCGCTCATTCCTCCCCCCCCCAGTGGGATGGGGAGGAGAATCGGAAAAAAGAAGTAAAACTCGTGGGTTGAGATAAGAATGACTTAGTAACAAAAGTAAAATAAAATAAAATAATAACAATAATTTAAAAAAATAGAAAAACAATAATTGTAATGAAAAGGAATATAACAAAGAGAAATCAGACCCAAGAAAAAAAAAAACAACTGCTGCACAATGCCGTTGCTCACCGCCCGCTGACCGATGCCCGAGCAGCCATCGGCCCCTCCCGGCCAGCTCCCCCCAG
>JAVKLA010000062.1:3624339-3679730 GCA_034782735.1 Sagittarius serpentarius | reverse complement strand
AATCCTTCCCTTAGGGTAAGCGCTGCTTAGCGGCAACTAAAACTTCAGTGTGTTATCAACGTTGTTCTGACACAAAACCCAAAACACACTGTACCAGCTACTAGGAAGAAAATTAACTCTATCCCAGCTGAACCCAGAGGGCAGCGAGGGGAGAAGATGACTACCAAGTTGGTTTCAGCCAAAACATTTTTTCACATGAAACTCAGCATGAATCTGCTATACTTCTGCAATACATCGTTTCCTACAGTTATCAATGTTTTTAGTCTACACACCAACAGCACACGCACAAACATACAGCATATAATCACACAGAAGATAGGGAAGTTGTTCCTTGCTACTAATTTTCTCTTCTATCCCCATTTTGAGTCTTCCCAGTTTCTGCATTGTAGTAATGTGTCTTACAGATCTCCACATTATTTGGACTCCAGTTACAATAAAAGTTGCAACTGTCTGTGTGAACAACACGAATTCATTTTCAGTTTTGAAAACTAATGCATGGTTTCTGACATTAATATGAAATATATGAACACCTTTAATACCTGATGACATAGCTCGTGTACAATGACCATGGTGACATCCAGTAGGTATGATATAGAAGAAATGCTTGGATCTAGCAGTATCCTTTGCTCCACAAAAACACTCAGTCCCCAGTTCTCCATAGCAGCATATGGATGCTTAGGCACAGCTAACAGATCTAGAAAGAGAAAAAAAAATACATGTTAACACCTTGTGGGAGCTACTAGGCTGAAGAGCTATTGTAAGTAAGGCCATAAATAATCACTAAAAGCATTTAAAATAACATACATGTAAAAAACAAAACTGAATTACAGCTCTAGTAATGTTGTTTAGGAAACATGAATAAAATACTCATTTTTTAATCTTATGCCGCTATCTGTTCACACATAATTACCATGTTATTGCTGTAACACAGTACTTGGTATTTCCACTTGAAGTTTTCTATACAGAATCCAGCTTATTTACAATACCTTGTTGATTTACTTCTGGGTTTGATACTGCTTCTCATGTTCACAATACCCTATGCCACTGCAGTAACACAGAGTTTTACCACAAGTATTTTTTATCTTTTCGTTAAAGTGACTCTTTATGAACATCTTGCACATCAAACCGCATGTAAGGACTGCCATTAAGGGGAGGAAGGAAGGAAGGAAGCTGAAGGAAGACTGTTTCGTAACAACCAGAAAGATCTCTTCAGAATCACCCGTTCTTACAAAACAAGGCTGCTGTCAGCGTGCACTATTGCGAGCATGCACCCTCCGAGAACAGGACTGCTGACAGCCACCCCTCAGCCCCGCCGGCTGGAGCACTGGTGCCATGCACAACTTCAGGAGTGTTATTTCAGCTCTGTATTCAGAAAGTGACAAAATATTAGGAAGAAGATGGGAAGGTCCTCCATCAGGTGTAAAAAAAAAAAAAAAAAGAAAAAAGAAAAAAAAGATGGTGGGGAATTTCTCTCAGTGGCATGAGGTTGAACAAGACAGTATTACAATGTCTGTCCATGTGCTAGCAAAATCTTACCGCAGAAGACTGAGAAGCAACTAAAATTGACTATCAGTCTGGAAATAAATCCAAAAATCACAGTAAATTGACATAGGGAATAAACCAAGACACAATGCTGCTTCATAGCAAAAACATCCGAAAGAGCCCAGAAACAACTTCTATGTCTACAAGAAGCCCAGTGCAACCCGTGTACAAATCAGCCAGAATTTTGGAAGCTACATTGTGACATCAGCATGGTGCTCCCTCCAGGCAAACTAATTAGCCTGGCTTCTTAATTAATTAGCCTGGCTGCCACACTCCTCTCGTTTGGCTGTATTACTTCTGGTTCCAAAGCTAGTTCGTTCGCAGTTAACCCAAGTGTATCTAGGTGGTACTTCACGGGGTGGGACGAAAGGTCTCTGGGCTGACTTCCTAACCCAAAGAAGACAAATTTTGACCTGCTTATTCTAAATAATACTCTAAATTGTATCACAGCACTGACACATCTCCTAAGTTTGTCTGTTTTGGCTTGCTGCTATGTGTGGTGGAATTGGTTTGGAGAACAACCTGACAGCAGGAGCCCCACTTCAGGATTCACAGGAAGTTGCCACTGAAATATCAGGAATAGAGAACCTGGATATATTCCAGCACTCCCAAAAAGGGCCTGCTGCAAGAAGCATAAAAATACCAGCCTTCTAGTGGAAGCACAGAGAGAGTCTAGCAGCTACCTCCAAATACAAGCAAACTGAAAATATCCGAATTGCAAACAGACATACTACAAATGGTAAAGAATAAATATTTTATATAAAGGCAGACACTAGAACAAGAGCCTAATTAAAGAAAATAAAGCAAAATTCCAAAACATGGTGTTTGAGATTAGACATGCGAGTAAATTCAAAATTACATGCTTTCCTTTTCTTTTTCAGTTGAAGCTCGAACTGTACTAATTTTTCAGAATAACTGCCATTTGTTATAAATTACACACAAAATGAAAAACTCCTGTCTGCTGTACAAAGAAGGGATAAGGATGAAAAGAAAGGACACAAAGGCTAGCTACTGGGTGAAGTCACTGAAGTTAATGGCAAATCTTCATTAGCATTAAACGGGGATCTCTCCCATTCTCAACCGTGCAAAGAAAGCCTTTAACTTCTCCTGCAGCAATTAAACTTTCCTCCAAAAGGCATCTTCAGAAGAAGAATACAGAGAGACTCTGTTCTTATTTACACCAATTAAGTTTTCAGCAATTCCCCTCAAATAAGCAAAGCGACACAAAAATAGAACTAGCACAAAAGTAAAACCAGTTCCCTACTTTTAACTGATCCTTTTGTTTCCTTTCTCTCCTTCGGGTTCATTTGTAGGTTTTGGTCTTTCCTGCCAGACATAATGGACAGATTTTGTCAGTGTCAGCCAGTAATAAACTGGAATAACTCTGGGGAACCGGGGAACTAGGGTGAGGTCTCATATTAAACACCTTTGCAGGCTAATTATAGACTGCCTTGCACTATTTGTGTCATTGATACTGGTCTGCTGGTTTAGACCGATACTTTATAGCACTGACATACCAATAAAACCTTCCAATCTGATGGACGGCTAACTGCCTTGCAGGTAGACAACCGCAGAGGGATACTCTAAATCACTTTTGTCCAACACAGCCCTGTTGCTCTGCAAGCCTGGAAACTTCTCTCGCGCATCGGCTAATGCTGAAAGGGCTTTTCTGAACCGACAAACCAAAATGTAATAGATAATCCTGCTGGTTTCCAGAATGCTAATCCTTGCATACCAATAATGCTGAATGAATTAGGAAGCGTACTACAACTCATGAACGCACTCCTTCCTACCTTCTCCTGGTGCAGGGTCTGATGTACTGCACTTCAATGCCAAAGCAAAGACCTTCTTAATCCCCAGTGACTGACAGAACGGACTCTGAGCATCCTCATTATCACAAAATGAGAAACCTCTTGCTTCTCGTTGTCCATGTCTCAACTTTGAATGTCCAAGTCTTAGTGTTAATTTAGAAACGAAATTCTTCAGTGATTGGTCTTGATTGCTCCACAAATTTCTACTACCTTTAAATAAGATTCCAAACAGGCCTAGTTTTGTGGTAAAAGACACAATAATCTCTTATCTTTCTCCGAGGAATCATAAACGTTTGATTTCAGAGGAATAACACTTGATGTTCAAGTCTCAACGTGAGAATTTGTATTTCCCTCTGTTTATCACACCATTAGAGCACTGAGGAAGGTACCCTGTGCTTCTGGAGGTGACATCTGTTAAGGTTTTAGTGCAATTTTTAAGGAGCAAGGTACAAAAGGAGGGGTGATGATGCACATTTTGATAGAAACATCATTCACACATACTACTGCTCAAAAGTGTTCTGCACTAACTGCAAAATGCGAACCACTGAATATATAACAGCTTGTGTGCATGCTGCATCCAGTTACTCTGCACACTGTTTAATTAAATTCTTTGTAAAGCACTTGTGAGTGTTTGATTATGTGGATATTGCTGGGGAAATAGAAATGCGTGTTATTGCTTGCAGAGAATAATATCCTCGTACATCATAAAACTGTTACTTGAGATTTCCTGATACAGCAGTGCAGAGTCCTGTGTACTCCTGGAATAATAGAGGGTTTCCACCTCTTGGCCTTCACAGAGACTAAATTCATGACCAAGAAGTAAAAACTATACAGCTAAAATAAAATCACCAGAAAAGCCATCAGGGCAAAAACGTGTTGGAACTTCACACTAACATACTATACTGGCACAATTATTCAAATACAAGGATAGCGTTTGGACATTTTTTAAATCTATTTCCATGTGAATCTCAGGAAAAACATTTCAAGTTACAAAAAACATACATAGCTCAACAGCTTCTTTTATTTCAAAACGTTTAATTAAGGCATCATAACTATGTAAGCTTACATCAAAATAGAACTGTCTGACATTATTAGCAAGTATCATCATGGTGCAAAATAGAAATTAGCAATTTAACACCTAAGTTGGTCACAGAGCGAATCAACATTCGGTGTTTTTTTAACTTTATCTGTTAACTTAGTCTCTGTGCAATTTGAACAAATGATATTGTTTTTCCTTTTATCCCACTCAGTTATAGCGTTTTCTAGGCACCCTTATAAACCACCATATTCCCCAAACCACACAACTGGGAACATCACTCTTGACTGAAATGAGAGTAGGGTTAGAACTGAACAGGATTAAATGCGAAACAAGATCCAGCTCTCGCATGCAGAGTACGCTAAATTTGGGGATCCTTCCCCCCTCCTTTATCATCCTACCCTTTTACAAACATCAAAGCACCTTTTCCACCACTGTGGTTCCGCTATGTTTAACCACCTCGGTTTGAAGTCTGATGCAGATACTGGTATAACAGACACGCATCCTTACTATACACAGGAATATGAGTATGTGTATAAACACAGAAAGACAGACAGACATCCACATGCATGAATACATTTACTAATATTACGTACTGCAATTTTATTTGGTTTAGCTGCTGCTTGAAATGTAACTGAGGGCTAGATCCTGCAGAACATATGACTATTAAATTTCTAATATTCAAGGTGGAAGATAAAAAGCACTGACCAGGGAAAAAAACAAAACAAAACAAAAACCAAAAAGACTGTGTGAACAATTTCCGCAAATTTTCTGTTATCATACATAAGCCTCCCAAATAAATCGGAGAGTACTGAAACACTGCAACTTGTAAATGAGAACACAGTGAAAAACAAGAATTTTCTGTCAAGCATCTTTACACATATGTTTTCCTCAATAAAACCAGGAGGCACACAGAGATAAACTGTTCACTCCATGAACTCCGTGGTTTTCCCTTAAAATCCCTATTTTTATTACAAAAATGACACTATAAAAATAATTTGAATTTACCTACCTGCCTCTCGCAACTTTATTTTCATTCATTTTTTTCAGAAAGGCTTTCTTCAAGATTTCAGGTGTAGATTTCTTGCTATCAGGTATTTCAGGTTTTTGACAACAAGTTCAATGAATTAAGAGAAAGCATGGACTAATATCAGTTTATTTTAGTCTTGACAAATGAAAACCCAACGTATGGTTTTGCCCTTTCCTAATGCTGCATAATGCAATCAATAGCTTTATTAAATCTCTCTAAAGGTCTTGTGCGATTTCCTAAATGACTGTTGTACAAAAAAAAAAAAAAAAAAAAAATTCACTAAAAAGGTTTATACTTCTGCCACTCAGATTCCTTAATCAAAGCCATTTCTTTTACTAAGAGTAAGTAGATGACGCTTTTCTGTAGCGGAATAACATTTAATGATTTCTGCAGATTTTAAGGAACAAGCCAACTACAAAAAGTGACAGTTCTGGTTAAAAACCATCAAGTAAAACAGTAGTTATTGCAAGAAATACCCAAATTTTCTACTGATAAAGAACTACTGATAACAGTACTTGTAAGAAATATCTAACTGACTACTGAAAAACTTTCTGTTCTGCACTGTTTGCTTAGTATATGACAGAGAAATTTGTGCTGGAAAACCAAGTTTTCCTTGTATATACTTTCATCCCCTTAAAAAGTTATTCGGGGGCGGGGGGGGGAACAACAAAAACCCAAACGTCCCGGGGCTCGGTGAAAGCTCTCTGAAGCCAACAGGAAGGTCTCCAACTGAGGGCAACAGCAGAACGAAACACAACTAATGGATGTGAACGTTCACCCTGCGACGCTTTGAGACACCCGATTTTCAGAAAATACTATGTGCGTGCTTCCTGAAAACTAAATCATTTCAGTATCTCACTTTCGGCACTTAGAACTTAGGTACCCTAAATTAGCTGCCTTTTAACTATTACTTTCATTTAAACTACAACTTAATAGCATTCTTCTATCTTCTCTCACTACGTGCAACGTTTCCAAACACATGGAAGTCGCAAACACCCTGGACGACAGCCCCACGGGAAATCTTCGACTAACTTCTCTGTTAACCCAAACGCTTTTTCTGGCGCCCATCCGTTTTTCTCTCCGAGACTACACCGCCAATATCCTTCTGTAAGCATGACACTTGCCAACCCACACGGACGTTAGCCTGCAGAGTTAATGCAGAGGTCTAAAACTGTTTGCCATTATTTCAGTCAAATCAAATGGCTTGTTGCAGACCCTGAGGAGAAATCACTGACACGCAGCAGTTTATTGCTGGGGTTTTTATTGCTTCTTACTGCTGTACAAAGTATTACTTAACATTAACTGACATAAACAATGGATGGATTTCCAGAGCGTTTGATATGAATAGCAGATGTTTAATGCAACGTGAGTGCTAAAGGATCTGAGAAGGGAAAAAAAAATATGGGAGAGAAAGATGGGAAGGGTAAGGGGGGGAGAATAAGCAGTGATACAGAAAGAAAAACTTTGCTATTTTTTCAAGCAACTGAGCCTTGACACTGGGTGATGGCTAGTTTACAGTTTAAGAAAATAAAATAGAAACCCATTGATTTTTATTTGACATGCATATTATTAAATTGCTTTCAGTTTTCATAACCTCAATCTATAGATCATTGCTTTGTTATTTCAAAGTATATCAAATGATTCAATGTTAAAATGAAAAATGAATGCAATCGCCCATTGAGGCTGAATTATGTATCATCTTGGTAGTATTGATCTCTACATGAGTAATGCCTTTCTTTTAAATAATACCTGGACAGATCATTATGAATTGCTGCACAGTAACAAACAAGGAAAAAAAAAAAATCTTTCACAGAGTTTCTCTATAAATATAAACCTTTTTTCCCAGCCTTTGGTCTAATGTTCGTATTCTAAACTCTTCTTAGACATACATTCGAACAAAGAATCACACGGAACAAACTGAGACACACGCTGACATCGACTCAGGTTTCTGTTACTCCAAGTTACCGGGCTAGTACTTTACGTCCATCCCTTACAGTATATACACAACAGATGAACAGAGAAAATACATTCCAACTCTCAACACCGAAAGAGCTGGAGGAAGGTAAAAACAAGACAGACTTTTGTTGCCTTCATAAATACTGTTTCTAACGTAAATACTAAGAGCACTGACATGATGGAAAATTGCCAACAGCCATTTTCCTACCACCACAGTTAATAGAGCATGAGGATTCTACGGCTGAAAACAACACACCACTGATTACCGAGCACTTCCAGTATGAATACTGCCGCAAAGAAAATGATCAAGTGCCACTGCCATATTCCTTCCCTTCGCTGCAAAACCAAGGTGCAGGTACACAGAAAACTCCAGAAATCCACGCTACTTCAGAATTATAACAATGAGGTAAAATAAATCTTTTCACCTGGCATACATAAAACTGATTTGCATCACAGTAATAAAGACATGAATGTTTCCATTAGTACAACACTCTCTTACCCAGATTTACCTCTTCTATATTTGCTTTAAAGTGAGATCGTATTCACAGGTAATGGGCACAGTTTAGCAATGAAAGTAGAAATAGGAATTCTGGGAAGACAGGCAGGTATTTTGCATTACCAGTATCTCAAAAATATGTATCACAACATTCCACCTAGATATAAAATTACAATATAGCTAATCATATGCACTACATCTGAAGGCAATGTTTTTTGTGGGGACTGTATCTACTTATCTTCTCCTCTCCACCAGAGTAAGATAAAGAAATACAAATGGACTGCCCTGGGTAGCTCCTGAAATATTGGGTTTAGGTCTTGCTGTTTATCCTAGGCCCTAAAATGAAGTTTATTTTACATTCTTATGGAAAATCTTTAAATAATATTAGACCAGGATAAATTTTTACTGTTTTAACAGTAAAAATAGTAATCTATTCATCAGTTTATTTAATACACCAAGGATCAATAACTTTGTGACATACCACAAAAAAAACCATCGTCCTGAATTCTAGAGCAACACGAATCACGGAGGACTCATTGTGTTCTCACGCAAGTCCACACTCTCTCCTCCCCACTCGTGCCTGAGGATGTAACCACTCAAACTAAGTCCTGTCACAGAATCTGTATCCACCTTTACAAGAGGTTCACAGGAACACCCCGAGGGACGAGTGGGACCAAAATGTGAAAGTGAAAGCTGAACTTCTTGGTGCATTAAGATATCCTGGAGAGATTTAACTAAGTGAATGTACTGCTCCATTCTGTTCCCGGTCAGCATGGGCACAGGCTGCCAGCAACGTGCTGTGCAGTTACCCACCACAGGTGAAAAAAATCACAGTTAAAAAGCAGGCGTGCAAGACTGTGACAGAAAAAAAGTCATCCTTCTCTACACAGTTACTCTGGATTTCCCACAGCAAAATGCAGCGCCAGGACCTGAGCCGCTAAACTTTGCTTTCCTGGCGCAGGAAGGCTGAGCAACGGGCTCCGCTCAGCCCACGTCCTGGGACGCAGAGGCAGGCAGTAATATGTCTCTGAATAAAAAGGGTCTTCTTTAAGCATCTCGGGACCAGAGTTATTCCTGAACCCCACGTGGTTATCAGCAGGGAGAAAAAAAGAACTAATAAAAAGAAATACGCAGAATGGAAAAGTAGAGTAGGTGAAACCTCCACCAGAGCTGTAAATCACTCTGAGCGTGGAAAACAATGGGAAGAGATGGAAATGGTGTTTTGTTCTGCACCTGGAAGCAATAGGTACTAGTGAAGAGAAAGAAGCCTTATTTCTGACAGTTGTGGTTTCAGATATACTCGAAGTGTTTAATGGTTTCAGTTAACTCGGACAGCAGAACCCAAACACGAAAATGTAGTACAAAAATGGAAGAATACTGCAAACCATGTAAAAATAGAACTCTAGAAAGAAATGTTTTTAAATCTGAAGTTACAAAAGACAAGCGACACACTAAAATGAGGCTGGTGACCGATACAAACTGAACTGTACTACTGAAGCTTGGCAAGGAGCTAACAAGAGCTGAAAACAGAAGAGGTTGTGACAAACCTGGGACAAGTACTTCAACGACAGACTACCGGGAGACTCAGAAAGAAGGAAAAGCAGAGCCTGACAAACAACAGGAGTCATCCAGTCCAGAACAAAGTTTATAGAGATCAGACAGATCTCTGACACTGTAAGATTGATAATCCAATATCCCACCAGAAAAGAAACCCAAGACAGAAAATCATGCAGAGCCAGAGAACCTGCGGGGCTGCACACACGACGACAGCCTGGACAAGTGACAGTCCTCTGCAGTGCGGGGGAAGAAATATTGGAAAGGTGATGGATTAAATCTCTTCCCTCCACCAATGGAGTGACTACATTGACAAAGGGGATGATGACAGCAACACCAACTCCTGTTAGTATTTCTTGGGTACTTTTATGACACACAAATGCCCTAGGGTATGGTATTGCTACACTTTTGTATAAAATATGCCTTGTTAGTTCCCTTAAATCACATTTAAGCCAAATTAAGGTAAAAAATTGGTAACAAATTTTATCAGTAACTTTCAAAACAGACAACGCTGTGACGAATGCTTACAAAAGTTACCACCAAATAGATAAAATCTATGCTTAATATATTTACACTGATCCATACTTACATTCATATTGAGCTGGCACTGACAAGCTGGCAATCACTGCTCCGGTCCTTGTGCACATCTTATGCTTCATGTTTTCCCTATCATTGAAAAATTATTAAGAAGTTCTGGTCTGAGAATTCATCTGCAAGAGATGAACTTCTCACGGAGCACTTTCAGGCGCACTCCTCCACTCCCTCTTAGATCTTCATATTCCTGCATGTCCCTTGGTTAAACTACAACAGGCTTTTACCAATCTCACCTTTGAAATGTTCCTGGGACCTAAACAGACTTAATCTTTCATCCTGACTCATTCTGTTTCCCCCATTTTTTGGGACACAATCTGTCCATTTTTCTTAATAGTGTTTGTTCACTTCCTTAGATATGCAAATATCTGTTTGTTAGACTAGAAATTATCTTCCATACTAAACGGGCTGGTAAGTAGCTTCTTACTTCAATGAGTGGATAAAAACATTACCCCCTCCCTTTGGTAATTTATTTGCATTTTTCAGTGTGTAATGTGACTTCCACTGGAGCTCACATTCTGTATCAATCTTTACCTGCATTATACAAAGATCTAAATAGAATAAAATGTATGCAGCTCGTTACTGACTGCTAACTGAGACCAGTAATGCTAACACACCAGTAATGAACCGCTTTGGGACAGCAGTGGGCTTGCAGCGACCGATCCCCATTGCAGCCTCACTGCTCTCGAAGTCAGAGAGCAGAGTAAGAAAACTGCAGGATATAACAAGGAAGACAACATAAGGAAGGTACGTCTTCCCTTGCCTTTCCACAAGGAAGAACCCATGTAAAACTGGAACTTTTTTTTATTGCCTACGAGGGGAGATATTTTGAGAGACAACCGATGCCAAATATTTCTATGTTAGATAAATATGCAAAATTCTGGCAGATGCCATTTGAAAACGTTATGCATTCCTCTTGTGATAGCGCAGACAGGGTATCAAGTTTTACACAGTAACACTTCATATGGGGAAAAAACAGGAAGAGAGAGTGGCAAGAGGCTTTGGACAACATTGGAAAGATTTAAAAAATGCCAAGCTAAAACTAACACACAAAAAAAGCATGAAGGGCATACAATGGAAGTACTGTACTGGAAGAACAGAGAGCTGTTAATAGAGAGATGCACAAACCACGAGGACAGCATTATCGTCCTGTCTAGCCAATACAAAAAGATGCTGAGATTCCCCAGAATAATGGATTAGGCAACCAAACTTGTGCCAAATGTAGGTTTTTTAATCAGCAACTACTGTAAGGACTGAGAAATCCCATTTACAGACATCGGAAAAGTCCAAGAAAAGGTAACAAGAACTGAAAGTTAGATAAAGAGATCTCCCTGTAATCCCACAGCCAATTCAGAAACAGCATGACAAGGAACATTAAATTCTTCAAGTACCTTTAATGTGGTATCAGTGCAGTGCTCTAACAGAATCACAGAATGGCTGAAGTTGGAAGTGACCTCTGGAGGTCATCTTGTCCAACCCCCCTGCTCAAGCAGGGCCACCAAGAGCCGCTTGCCCAGGACTGTGTCCAGACGGCTTCTGAATATCTCCAAGGACTGAGACTCCACAATCTCTGTGCAACCTGTGCCAGTCCTCGGTCAGCCTCACTGGAAAACAAAAGTGTCTCCTGATGTCCGGGAGGAACCTCCTGTGTTTCCGTTCGTGCCCATTGCCTCTTGTCCCATCACCAGGCACCAGTAAAAAGAGCCTGCCGCCATCTTCCTTGCACCCTTCCTTCAGGTATTTATACACATTGATGAGATCCCCCGAGCCTTCTCTTCTCCAAGCTGAACAGTCCCAGCTCTCCCAGCCTCTCCTCATAGGAGAGCTGCTCCAGTCCCTTAGTCATCCTTGTGGCCCTTCACTAGACTTTCTGCAGTATATGCACGTCTCTTGTCCTGTAGAGCCCAGAACTGGACCCAACACTCCAGGGGTGGCCTCACCAGCGCTGAGCAGAGGAGCAGGATCACATCCCTTGACCTGCTAGCAACCCTCCTAATGCAGTCCAGGACACCATTCAACTTCTTTGCTGCAAGGGCACAGTGCTGGCTCATGGTCAACTTCGTGTCCACAAGGTCCTTTCTGAAAAGCTGCTTTCCAGCTGGTTGGCCCCCAGCACGTACTGGTGCATGGGGTTGTTTCTCCCTAGGCACAGGACTTTGCACTTCCCTCTGATGGACTTCATGAGGTTCTTGTTACTCCGTTTCTCCAGTCTGTTGAGTACCCTCTGGATGGCAGCACAACCCTCCAGTGTATTAGCCACTCCTCCCAGTTTTGTGTCATCTGCAAACTTGCTGAGGGTACACCCTGCCCTGCCATCCAGATCATTAACGAAGATGTTAAACAGGACTGGACCCAGCATTGACCCCCTGGGTACACTGCTAGTGACTGGCTTCCAACTAGACTTCATACCACTAATCATCAGCATCTGGGCCCAGCTGTTCAGCCAGTTTTCAAGCCACCTTACTGTTTGCTCATCTAGCTTGTACTTCATCACCTTCTCTATGAGGATCTTATGGGAGACGGTGTCAAAGACCTTACTAAAGTCCAGGTAGACAATATCCACTGCTCTCCCCTCGTCTACCAAGCCAGTAATCTCACCACAGAATGTTATCAGATTGGTCAAGTATGACTTCCCCTTGGTGAATCCATGTTGACTGCTCCCAGTCACCTTCTTGACTTTCATGTGTGTGGAAATGGTTTCCACGATTAGTTGTTCCACCACCTTCCCAGAGACTGAGGTAAGGCTGACTAGCCTGTAGTTCCCCAAGTCCTCCTTCTTGCTCTTCTTGAAGATGAGGGTGAAGATTTGCTTTCCTCCAGTCCTCAGGTACCTCTCGCAGTCATTATAGGCTTTCAAAGATAATCAAAAGTGGCCTCACAATGACATCAGCCAGCTCCCTCAGCATTCATGGCTGCACACCATTAGGGTCCATGTGGTTAAAACTAGAGAGCACCGTCATGGGCACTAAACAAAAATTTGGAAGCCAACATTCAAGCAGAGAAGGGACTTCCATAATATAACACAGATAACGTGCTCCAAAGAGATCTTGGGTTTTGTTTAAAAAAGGTGAAAAAAAATCTCCCTTTTTCCAGAAGATACAACTGAGAATTTTTTGCATGTTACAAACGTATGAATCCTAGTTCAAATATTTGTAGTTTCAGCAAATCAGACAAGTGCTCTGCATTAACTGACAAGCAGGGAACAAAATCCAGAGCTAGATACTGTCTATACTAACAACAAAAAGTTTGTTATCAGAGAAAATATGGCCTGTGACTACCAGAGAACTGAAGCCTTTCAGAAAGTAATCGATGCTTTTAGGATAGGATAGCCAAGGCAGCATATTGCTGTCACACCAGACAAGTATTTACTGAGGACAGAGAGGCACACTTTGTACAGTTCCCTCAAAGAATGAAGAAATAAGGAAAGTAATTAGGGAATCAAAAAAACCTAAGCAACCACTCCAGAGACACCACAATGAATTAACCATCTCCACACAGGCAAAACACCAGTATTTTATGGTAAACTCATAAATTTGAGCAGACTGGAGATTACTTGTACACTTTTCCTAAGTTTGGTTTGTGAGTATGGTTAAAAAATTGGTTAAATGATTGGTGAATTTATGTCATCTGAATGTCCCTCTTATGTTATTACTACATTTTAGCTGAAGAAGAAAAACTAGAGAGTAGGAATTTTAGCTGTAAGTGGTTCTGCTTCCCAGACAAAATTATTACAGGTAGGACTCAGTCTAAGTCCATGTTCTGGTCAGAAGAGGAAGTTCTAGACACATCTGTGCACACAGGCCAGCCTGAATTTTACGTGATGCACACAACGGATACTTCCACATTTAAACCTATAGGCAACACAGGGCTTCTGAGGCATTTCTGGGTGAATGAATGCTGGAGGCTATGAGCCTCCCAGCTGATGGCTACAGATAGAGCCAGGGACTCTCTTCTTCACTCTTCTCTATCCTCTTTACCAACCTTATTTTCCTAGGGCTGAGACCTGACCCACAGCAACCCCACCCCATGCTTGGGACCTCAGCACAAGCTGTCACTGTAGTCTGTGAGCATGGTCCTCCTCGTAACCACTCTCTTCTAGCACAGTCCCCGAGCCCAGCATCCCCATTTGGGGAACGTGAAGACAGTATTGGTCAGCTCTTCACAAAGAAATGGACTTGGAGGGAGGTCAAGCCAGGCAGAATAATAAAGACCCAGGTACAAGACTATTACAAGACTATTACAACAAATAAAGCAACAGCATCAACATCTAATAATCTCTACTCTAGAACCACCTACATTTGGAGTTGCAATACAACCATTCTGTTGATGTATTGCCCATCACTGCTCTCTACAGGGTATGAATTAAACCAATTTCTTCAGTCAGTGTGTCCTTTTTGACTTCTGAACTAATAAATCTCACCCCCTTAAATTTAGTTCCTCAACATAAATTAAAAGAAGAGAGATTTTCTGGTTTTTCAGCTCCATGTTGAACAAGTCATAGAATGAAACTAAACAGAATAAACCTACATAAATAAAACTTCATTCTTCCAATAGCACAAGAAACTATAACTACCCAAAACTGATACAATGCTTCAACATTCTTTTTTTATGGGGTCTAGCAAATTACCTTTCCAAATTTAGTAGCCTGTCATTCTCCAAGACTTCAGCTGAACCGTAAACTGTTTGAATATTACCTCAAATTCAAATTAGCACAAAAGAACACAGATCAGTCAGGCTTCCCAAAATCCTCTACAACTTACAATCTGAGTTCAAAAGAGAATATTTTATGCTTAAAATCTGATTTAAACTTTGAAGACTCTGATTTAAATTATGTTTTAAATAACAGCATTTTGTACATTTTTACTAATATATTTGCTGTAAAATATCTTTCTGTTAGTGTGCACATTTTACTCTGAACGCTACTCTGGAGTAAATACAGAACTCTCGTCATGTCCAAAATGAAATAATTTTTTTCTGTACTCAACAACCCTAAGAACTGCAGACAAACAAACAGGCTATTCCTACTCCTCCAGGTATTTTGTGTTTCGCAGATGTCAGGGTAATGACCAAAGAGCTAAGAAGGTATCCTGGAACGCCAGAAAAGCACTAGCTTGAGCTAAAAAAAGACTGGATTACTTCTGAAGAAACAAAGATTCAGTGCTGATGGAACTGGAAGATCTTGCCTCAGAGTACCAAAAAAACGCAGCAGTGGGAAAAGCTGAAAAGTGTTGCCGGAAGGCTTGAGAGACACAGTTGAAGTAGATGAGAAACACAGACAGAGAAACAGAAACAAGTCAAAGAAACGAGACATTTGTCTGAGAGTCAGTAAATAAGGGCCTAGAAGCCGAGGAAACATTGCAGAAGGGACTATGAATACAAACAGGAGAAACGTTTTGAGGGGATGAAGAAAAGAGGGAGAAAATGAATGCAGAAAGAGAATACAGGCTTAATCCTGAGTATATGATTTAATTATGCTTATTTGAACATATCTTGCTAGGACACAACTGCAATTCCTCAGACTCAGTCCAGTCAGGTTTTGCAGATCTTCAGCGTATAGAACAATAGGAAACAAAAAACCCATGAAAAATCCCATCTTTTCCACTCTCAAGTATATGGAGTTGAAGGAACTGAAGGTTCACGGGGTATTGAAATAACTCACTTCAGCAACTCTTTGGTTATTAACTAGAGATGTCAACACTTTAGATGTTCACGCACTCTGCCTTTCTGAAGAACTTCATGCAGCCAGAAGGGCTGCAGAGAAGTTCTCAGGAATTCTGGAAATGAACAAAACCTTGGGAGAACTGTAGCTTGAGGATTACTGAAAGAACAGCTTTACATGGTGAAGTTGTATTTGAGAGCAAACTATATACACAAAAGGTAGTGACAAAGAGAATTCAATGACCACATGAGCATCAAAGATGTTGAAGGAAAACACAGCAGTTAAATAAGCCAAACTAGCAAAAGAAACTATAAAAAAGAAATTTGAGTGAAGTGAACATAAAGCAGACAGAAATTCAGTGCCACTAATTGCACCCACCAGGTAAGAGAAGCTGAGAACCTTCCTGATCAGCCCTTTTATTGGTGATAAGAAAGAGACCAAAACAGATGTAGCACATTCTTCTCCTAAAAGAGCACTGCTTGTCCAAGTATAAACTTGTTTATGCCCCATGTTATACTGTGGCATTACAAAGTCATGGAGATAAATGTCTGCTCTCAGTACTACTAGCCCACTGAATACATAAACTTTTCTAATTATACAGAAATCAGAACAGTTTCCCTGAGTAGAATTTCATTCCCTGCATCATAGATTTAAACATTAAAGTTATATTAAAGTTATATTAAAGAACCATAACAAAGTTAGGTTCACAAACCTCATCTAAATTTGATAACCTATGAATAATTTACATTAAAATAATATAGTTTTCATTTTAAAGTGTTTCTATTCTGATGACTTTCTCTTTTAGAATCATAATTTTTCCATACTATCTTGCTTCGTTATTATTTACAGAAAAAACAATTTCTGATCATTCCACTTAAAAGAAAAAGAATCCAATTGAAGATTTTGCTGCATCAGTAATGTTTGATGAATACCATGAAAGAGCATACAGGCTTTTCCTTTCAGAAAATGTAAGAATAACTTACACAAAATAAGTATTGCAAAGTCTATTAGAAGAAAGATAATAACCTGCTAGATCTTCAGTATAATGAAAGGCACAAAAGAACAACTGGTATGGGATCAGGACCTAATAGTCCTTGAATCTAGAAAATCATTCCGTTTTGGCTCCTATCAACACAGTTCAGACTACACAGATAACTCAGTGTGCACCACGGAAGTGTTCTTAAAAATCTTAATAATACCATGCAGAGGACCATTGTAGTCCTGTAGCGAACTTAGTAAAGCCAGCACCCCAAGTCATCAAATCATCTGCACTGAAAGTATGCAAGATTCATACTGAAATCTATGAACCAAGTTCTCCTTTACACTGAAGACATCATCTTCTCCTTCTAAAAGACAGACTATAAATCAGCCTGAATGAAACAGTGTTTCTCCTTGGTTCCTGGTCCTTTTGCAGTGCTGGAACAACATGTAACAGGGTTGGTTCAAATGTAAATCAGATTCAAAAGGACTAAGGATTTGCTTAAAGCAAACGATTAAATATGTGAAAGATCAAAGCCTAGCACTTCACTGACATCTGAGAATGCAAAGCACAAGAGTATGAAGAAAAACAAAGGAGAACTGGGGGATTCTTTCTTGGTGCAAGCTACTGGTTTAAATTAAACAATGACATATCAGTGGAGGAACCCTGTCCTTATCTCATGGCTTCATTTGGTGAAAGGCACGTTATAGTATTTCTGTAAGAGGACAGTTTGCTTTGGGTTTTTGTACTATTATTCTGATACTCAAGAAGATATTTTACTCTTAAAGCCAACTTTGTTCTCTCTCATTTAGCAAACATTGATTTTTTTCTCCCCGTCTGCGTTTCAAATAGAGCTAAAACAAGCGAGGCTGGTTTTGTTTAATACCTTCAAAGGTGCTGAACCTCCTCTGGCTATCTGGAATAAAAATCCACAGCTGTGACTAGTTCTTTATGGATATTCCAAACCCAGTCTCCTCTCCTTCAAAGCTTCAATAGCTGTTTAAAAGAAGTACAATGCATCCTTCTTCAAAGATGACAGGAAAGGTACTGCACCTTGCATTACCATACATGATCTCAGTACATTCCTTGCTGTCTGCTCTGCCTGGGATTTGGGCTTGATGTCAGCTTGCAGGTACTATGGGGATGACCAAAGACAGTCATCCACAAAGACAAATTACTCGGGGCTTCAAGAATACCAGCTATCCTGCCAGCAAGAAAAAAATGAAACACATATTTATCAAAAGGCACTTTTGTCTCTTGCCACAGCTATACACTACACAAGGAACTGCCATTTCATTGACAAGCGAATATTCAGTGTTGCAGTGACAATACAAATTTCAGTGAGTGGAGCGAATATGCTTGACAGTGTGTTGAAGAACAAGATTATAACCTGCCCTTTCAAACTTCAGCACTTGAACTAACCAATGGAAAACTTTAGAAGCATCAGACAAAAGATGAACAATCCCAACCATTACTCCAAGATCCAGAAAAGCACGTTCATCCATTTTGTATTTAATGTCCTAGATACTCACCTTTTTTCTACAGACATTCTCTCATAATTTCATATTAATTATTTTGTGTAATAAATGTATGGGTTAGCTTCATCTGAAAACAAATGTCCAAACACCATGAATTAATTTATGCAATCTATAATACACAGAAATGCATGGATTATAGAAATATATTCTAGCCACTAACAAAGAAAGGCAAGGAATCCTCATGATAACAAAAGTCATCACAGAATTTTGCTACTTACTCTATACAGAAGTCCCTCTAACAGTGGCAAAGGATGTCATTTCCTAGAGATTGCACCTCTTGAAGTGTTTTTTTTTTTCTGAGTCAGAGAAGTGTCTTGATTTGTATCAGGATGCAGTCTCGTCACAACAGTACTGCTGAAACCACAGTTAAGGAAGCACATCTCCAAAGCACATGAATCCCTGTAATGAATTCTTCACTTGGCCTGCAGAAAATCCAAGCTTCTCCAGACATTCTGGCCTCCCCATAACTCTCACTGTCAATTGCAGCTTATCTCTTCCAGATCATGTTATTTGTTAACTCCTCTTGTCTTCTAGTACTTTAACGATGCTTCCCTCTTGATCAAAACCCTCGATTCCCTTTTTGCCTATATCAGACTACTGCCTTTCACATCCTGAGATGTATTTGCAATTTACTGTGTTTGGATGCTGGCAGGGACTGAAGAGAAAACTGAAGAGAGAACTGAACCTTCTGTGACTCCACAAGAAAGAAAAGTAGTGGTGTCATCCATCCTTGAAACTCCATTGGGTGCACGTAATCATCGACCCAAAGGAACCGCCCATGTAACAGCTTTATCAGCCTTTCTTACACAGCATCAGCAACTGCATCTTTTTGCCGCCCTGTTACTGTATCACATTGACACGCCAGGAACCTTCCCCTAGGTCACACTGGCACAGGTCAGTAGTATTTTTTCTGATCTAGTCTATTCAATGAGCTACGATCAGCTTACCGGGCCCATATGGGAAATTATGTTTAACACGTTTTCAGGTACAAGGAAGATTTAGACCTCTTGGTCTCCCCTGCTTTCTTTGCAACTTTCAAGGTTTTACCATTTGTACTAAAAGTTTAAAGTACACTGCAAGCAGTTGGGAAGTATTTCGTGGTTTCTTCTGAACTAAAGGACTAGTAAGTACTCATCTGCAACTCAAGGTGACCAGATTCATTTATTCAATTGTTTTCTTGCAGCTCTGATAATTTGCTGTCCTTCTCTCTTCCTCCAGCACACGATATCAGGAAACCACAGATGCATATGTGATCAGATCTGAGGTTGAAGGTTACATGCCGATGTTGACATAAAACTATAATTACCTGCCACTTCCTAGACTTCATACTCTGTCGAGGTCTACTTTTTTTTCAGCGGGCTACTGAATTTGCAGGAGTCTGTGTGTTATTTTGGTTGAAGCGGGACCACTGATCTTTCTTCTTCCTTTTGCAACATAACGTGCCTAGAAGAGCGGTCCTGTTGCAACGTGCTTTTTCTTGACACTTTATGTCAAGGTTCTGTATAGGCACATGAACAAAGCTAGTGCTGATGAAGGAGAAGAGTGCTCGGGAAAAACATCAACTTAGCACGTACTAGAAGCAGCATTCGCCCGCACAGTTCCAGGCTACATCCATCTTCTCTTGGCAGCGAAGCCACCTGATGCAGAGCTGTGTCTGCCGGCCCACATAGGAAATACGTTGGAGGTGACTGAATGGCTCACCCAAATATGCTGAACTGGCAGGCACTGCCATCTCATTGTAATTTTGCATCAATAAATCAACAGTTAAAAGGCATATAATACGAGGTGACTTGAAGTGGCTGTCATTAATTATGTTCTAGCTTTTGCTTAGTAACCACCGCAACACAGTCTTCAATAAAACTAATCCTAATTACAGTTTGACAAGTTTCCCAAATTATGCTTATGATTTATTTTAGCACGACAGTTTTGGAAACTACAAGAGCTGTTCATTTCCTTTTTATTTCACAAGTATGTCAAGCAGAGGTACAGTCAGAGATAAACAAACACATAAAAAGTGCCATCTGAACCTCCAGGAACCAGCAAAGCCAGTGTTAGAAAACACTAGTGTACCCTGAAAATATTAAAAACTAAATTTGTAATAACTACAGTATCACTTTCAGAAACTGGTAAAATGGTAGCAACTTCCTTCTGAGCTCTTAATTGGAGCAAATTAATAAAAAATTCTCTTCTGTACTTCACTAGAGACTCTGTAAAAAAAGTATTTTCTTTTATCTGTTTTAAACCAATCTCCTACCACTTTCAATGAGCATCACATGTAGTAGTGTCCCTTGCAGGATTTGATGAACTGTAGTTCTGCATGAATTCATTTACAGTTTTATTTTTCCCTTTAATAAACTCTCTGTGAGGAACCTCCTTAATAACGTATTTTGTACTCTCAAAATCAAACCAGTTTTGGATAAAAATAGGGGAGACTAGGAAGAAGGGAGAAAAAGTGTTACAAGGAATTTTTAATTTTAAATCCCATCTCTCAGAATAATTCTTATCTGAATCATTTCAATGTTGTGAAATGCACTTTCCTTTGTTGCTAGCCTCCTTTTCTCCTGAAAACAAGGGAATAAAAAAGGATGTTGCTGGCTTTGTCCAGTTTGCAAAAAACATTCAGGACAAAATATTACAACAGGGGGGAAATCAGTCTTCATTGCTGAAAGGTGCAGCCAAATTTGGAGAGCTGTGTTTATGTAACATAGCTTTACAAACTCTTAATAGCTAGCACATCTAGCACATCAACTAGCTCTCTAAACTCCTATAAGCAGGGCAGGAACCTTCATTTCTGCAAAAACTGCAGTCAGAATGAAACAAAACCTTTGAATTCATGTCTTACAAGAAGAATTTCATAATCACACTTCCAAGTCATGAGTATGCACCTAATGAAGGAAGTGTCACATCTCCCGTATTCTCTGGTCACCCATACCTGGCACCGTTCCTTGGAAAGGCAGAATCCTTGAATTGGCTCACACCTGGCTGCTGTTCTGCTCTCAGCTTTGGTAGAAAATGGGTTAATCACTAAAAAACAGAAGATAAAATATTCTCTCTGCCTTCAGTTTGAAGTGTACACACACCAGCCTTTTCTATACTTTTTTGCCTTTAGCTGACATCAGTCCTAGTGTGGCACATGCTGAAAAAAATTAGATAGCACTGGCTGCGTAACTAACCCTAAGACTGATTCCTGAGAGGTACCAGCCTCAAAGAACACTAATGCTCCTACTGTCTTACACGGAGATTGCCAGAAATTTGCAGGACCAGGCTTCTTTTCTCAGCAACCTGCTCACACCAGTGCAAAGGCTCCGAGCGTCGCTCCCTCCTCTGTTTGCATTGATCCTCGGCTGCTGCCTGGGACGCTGCAGATAACGCCAATTATAGGGGCCTCACACTGCGGCATCATTTGCTGAGGAGCCTCTGCTTGATCTCACTCCCAGCACACGGAGGCTGGCACACTTCCTGATCCGGAGTGAAGCAACAGATGGGAAGGAGGGGAGAAGAAACAGAATCAAAGCTGTTCCACGCTGTTTGCTCAGAGGTTGCCGAAACAGGCACTGACAGCGAGCAGCCGTAGGAACTGAGGACAGTGTAAGTCCTAATTTCTCAGCAGGTGCAAAGCATGGAGATAGCATTTTAAAACAACCCCCTAGGAAACCCTCCATTTTTTCTCCTCTCCCTTCCTTTTTTCTTTTTTTTTTTTTTTTTTTTTTTTTTTTAAAACAGTTTCATCCCTAACAAACAAACTTGCCAGAGGCTTTCAACTTACAGCAACAACCTGGAGGCAACTCACAAGTACTTTGTCAACAATGCTAATCTGTAAGCCAAAGAAAAAAGACTTTCATTTACAGTTTAGAAAAAAAAAAAAAATAGTTGTTTTCTCTGCAAAACAGGCCTAGGAAATGTAAACCGATGCAATCAGGTCCCTAGGGCCTGCAAAAATGTAAGAGTTCTGCTTCTGTTCCAGCACCACAGATCTTTCTTTGTCTTGCTCTGTCTCCCTCTCCTATGTGTACACATTTGTATTATATTTCACTTACGCTTGGCACGTATCTCTCAGAAATCACGGAGAATGACGCGGTATGTGCTGGCGTGCAGACACTCCCTTAACACACCCATTACCAACCACATGGCAAAGACATTCCCTCGTTAGCACTACTCGCTGGGGGACACTTTTCCTAAATCAATGAATCAAAAACTGTTCAATGCCATTTAGGGGGAGAAGCAGCTTTGTTTATGCCCTTGAATTTGGGAGCTGGGTACTTGATTGATAGGGTACTCCAGTACCCCATTTTTAAGAACCATTACAAGCAATAGCGAGTATACTGATGTTAGCTATTTAAAAATCAGCCTTAAATCGAGTTGAAGTGAACCAAACATACTCATTTTCTAAATCCAAACACCAGTTTGCACAGTTAAAAAAAAAAAAAAAGTGTAATGACGATTTAAAGAGAAGAAAGAAGCAGACATACATCTGCTTCACACTTCAACCAGCTTTAGAAGTTTCTCCCACACTGTATAGTTTAGTCAGTAAGCCAGTAGTTTTTCTGGCTGAGGACTGTGATTTTCACACATGCCCTACCTCCTAGGGTAGCCTTCACGCTTCACCAACAAAGAGCCCAAATAATAAGATGCATTCTTTCTCCTATAACCCAGATCTACCATTGGAATCCTTCACATTCCAGTCTCTTCTCTCATTTCCCCATCTTCTGCCAAAAAAACCCTCTTATTTGTCTACTTCCACCCAGGCAGGAAGAAATCTAGTATCTCCACCCATTATCTTGCCATGCCCTGCTTTAAAGTGCTAACGTGTGAGGTGACACCCGATCAGTGTTAGCTGCCTGGACTGACAACGAGTGAACCCTCACCAAGTTATTTCCTACGAGGCATAAGCCTCCCTTCACCGGAGCTGGAACCATTCCATACTCATAGCCTGACACTGACTGAAACACGTTAAGCTCTCTTATTTTATAGACAGGTACACAGAGGATGTGTGTAACCCACACAAAAGGCAACACTGTCTTTTTACTGACACCAGTATGGTGGTAGCAAGTCTCTTTGGGATGATAAGAAGTTTGGGATAAACTGATCTGAATCCTGTCTGGAAGGGTACATTGATACCCTAGTGAGTATCTTGAACTGACTTCGCACCCAGAATTAGAAAATGCAATCCCTCATCCCCTCCGCTGACTGTGTAACTCTTGCATCTTGCTTTACCCAAATGCTTCAGTCAGCAGCACCACTGGGAGCGAACAGTTGTAAAAACCCCACCGCGCAAGATTCTCCCTTTTTTCACCTGTTAGCCTCTCTCCCTTCTGCCCTTCCATCCCTGTCAGTCAGTTGCTGTATTACGTGCTGAAGCAAGAGGGTTTACATCTCTTACAAAGTCTCAGATAATCTACTGTAAATGAATGCTTTTATTCACCTAACTCTCTTCCTTTTCACAATACCTGCAAGGTTCTGGCTTGCTGAGAAGTGGAAGCACCAGGTTTTACAAATGAATCTGCCTCCCCAGCCACTGTGGCTTTTCTAAGACCCAGCTCTGGGAAAGAACTGCCCATAGTAAAGCTAGCCACTGCCCCTATCAGTACATGAAGAGGAAAGAAACTGAGTGGATTTGGGAAAGATGTGGAACTGACAGAGCCTGAAAAGGAGAAATAATACAGCACCTAGAGAATATACATTTAAATCAGTATTCTGGTATCCCACAAAACAGAAACACAACATGACCGATACAGTTACTGTTACTTCTGGACCTGCACTGCGACATCTAATTTAAGTGCCAAAAAAAGGACATCTGGATTTTGTCTTTAATGATTTTTAAGTAGCTAATAGTCCTAGGAAGAAACAGGTTTCCATATCGTGCCTAAACTGTCAGACTTCCCTTTGGTTACCAAGAGCCCTTTTTCTCCGACCTGTTTCTCCTTTCTGCTCCAGGCCTAAGGTATGGCACCAAGTCAAAAGGTTTTACTTCAAACCACTGAACTATCACATAAGGTCTAGGTTCAGTCTTTCCTACTTGCACGTTTGCCTTCCTGCCCACTCCTTACAGACCAATGATAGCTATTGAGTCCAAGTAGTAGACAGCTATTTGTTCATACACAGCTCACTCATTCCTTTACCAAGTCAGGATACGTTTACTGTGGAAGAATGAACAAAACTGCATATACAGTGTTTTATGTGGTATGCTTTAAAATTAATGTTTTAATTTTCCCCAAAAAGTAGGGTAAAATTAAACATTCAAGGCCACAATGAACTTTGAGAAACTAGACTTGAAGAATCCTATCTGTCACTGCAACTAGAATTCAGACTCAAAAAGATTCACTTCTGTCAAGAAATTCTGAATCCACAATATTTTCTGGTAGGAATATGAGAAGCAGAAGACTCTAGACATATTTAAACTGGAGTTTGATGAGCTGCTGATACAGCTTGCAGCCAAACAAAACCAGGACTGGGTGCAATGACCCAGGAGGTCCCTTTCCAGGCTGCGTTCCCAATTACGTTATGCATTCTGTCAATCTGGCCCTAACAATCCCTGCTTTTTCTCCTATTTAGGGTGGTCCCACAGCAAGTCAATTTCTACCACTGTAAAAATAAGCCTATTTATTTACAGCAGGTGTACAAGTTATCTTTCTGGGGCTGTTGCCCAACAGCATTTTAGAATGATTCTCAATTTTTTGAAAGGAAAAAAAAAAAAAAAAAAAAAACCAAACCAAAAACTAGTGGTACTCAAGAGATATATAGCTATTTCTGATAGCTTGTGCTTGCTTCTCAGTCATTTATTCAAAGGATGCCAAGATCTCATGTGTGCCAAGAAGAGTTAACTGAAGACATTCTTAGCCCTGTCAGAAGCACTGCAGAAGGGACATTAATAGCTGCAGTAAACCCTACTTTTGCCTTTCAATTCCTCTGGTGTCTTCCAAAAGGACACCGCACTGAAAGGAACATGCTCCTTGGTGTTCAGAGTGAAGTGATACCTGGGGGGAAGCCCTTGCTTGCTCAGCATTTCCCCAGATAACACAACCTTTGACCAAAGAATGTACTTCTAGAAATAACTGTTCACTACTGAGTGGGATAAATTAGCAACAGCAGCAGCAATGTACACATGACATTGGCTTTGTCTCCCACAGTTCAAGGGACACAAAAGGTTACCCGGCAATCACGCTGCTGTAGAGTAATGTCATTCTTGGCCTTATTTCCTCAGATCAATCTGCAGCCAAAACATGAGGGTGCTGCTGTAAAAGAAAAGGGAGGGATGTCAATCTGCCTGAAACCAGGGGAAGCCTCGCCGACAGTCTCCTACAGAAACCCAGGTTCAAAATCCAGCTCCCTTCCCTTGAAGCAGTGAGAAGACTCTTGCCTGTTTGGCGCACAGCAATCGATCAGCAAAAGGTCTGTCCTGCAGACAGATTTCTATGTATGTACTCCATAGTCCATGCAGAAATCCTGAAGTTGCTTCCCCAGCCCAGAAGGGAATTCAAATTCAAGGCTACCATCTACAAACTTAAACCTGGAGTCACACTTCCAGTGAACTGGGATTCACTGAAGTCTGAAGAGGCTTTTTGCCATGTGCCACATGGTCTCCCCACATTCCACAATTCTGCCTCTAACAGTGTTTAGAGGCACAATATTAGGCTCGCTCTCAGTGGCCCACCAGGCACCTCATTCTTGCAATGCCCAGCAGCCCATCTAAAACACAAAGGCACAGCAGACCTACTGCACATGAACAACATGACCGGTTTAGGAGGCCCATCTACCAGAGCCTCCTACCAGAGCGTGGATCTACTCTCACAGAAGGACATATACTCAGCTATTGCACAGAGACTCTGCTGTCTTGAGGATCTTGTTCCCTGGTCTGACACAGGAAGAAACAATCAGTAATTATATATGAGACAGCTTCTTTCTAGGGATTTGTGGAGTGTTTCCCTGCAATAAAGAGTGTTTCTAGCCACAGAAGAAAGCAGCAAAAAGGTCAGACAACGTTCTTTGGTCCTGAGCCCAGCATTAGGAAATGGATTAGAGCTTGTGAAGAAATTCTGAATTTATAAAATTGCTTGATGGAAGCGGAGTGCAGCTTTTTCCACACAGAACAGTTGCAAGAAATTGGCTTGCTGCTTCCGCCAGCTCAAAGCTTTGAATCAATGTCTGTGGAAACCATTTCAGGTTTTTCCCATTGACTCCACTGGGCATGGAATCACACTTCAAACAGCCTGTATAGCTAAAGCTCTAATTATCTTGCTGTACCTGAAGATTATCCCTTGGGCTTTTCTCTGCTATTATTTCCTCCAGATGCTTTTATTCTATCCTAGAAACCGTTTAACAAAGTAACGTAAACTCTCCACAACATGACAGAAAAGACAATTTGCTTTCTCAGCCAGTAAAAAGTCAATGGCAAATGATTCTCTCTCTTTTTACATACTTTACTTGGCATATACTATTTTTTAATGTTAGTGTACAGGGGACTATACTAGCTCTTCAAGGGACTACAGCCATATCCTTCTCAACAATCTTTTTCACTGCTATCTTGTCAACATGAGCTTAAAGAAGGACCTCATAGAAAGAGAGAGAAAAACCTAGAGGAAGAACATTTCTCAGCTGATTAACAACTTTCTAGCAACAATAACAATCTGTCCCTTTACTTCTCCCAGCTACCTTAACATTATCCCAGACACACTGAAAAGTGGTGACTCATTTCAGGCTCATTTGCAAAGGGAAACAGAATTTTCAACTACTTATGCTTTTGCACAGAAATGGCAAGTGTGCATAGAAAAACATTTGAAAGCCAATAAAATATCAGTTTGTTGGCAGAAAGAAAAAAAAAAAGAAACACAGGAAAAATCTGACTTTTAGAAAAGGGGCTGACAAAGAACCACACAATGTTTATAAATCTGGTTTATAGAAATGCTGACTTCAGTCCATTGCTTTTGTATTTTGAGTAAGTGATTCTGGACACTCTTTCACGAGCCATTGCCTCATATTAATCTGCAATGTATTGGGGGAGGGTAATTATTTGCTGAAAGGTGGTTTTTTCCTTCATGTATCTTTAAAAAAGTCAATGTTTAAGTTTATCTTTAAAAAAAAAAAAAAAAATCCAAACGTCCAGGGGAATCTTTCCTGGCAGCTTATTTTAACCTGTGTCATTTCAACAAGCTGATTTACAGCAGTATCCAATAAACAGTTTTAATGGCCCATGTGTGGGGGAAGCAGGAACAAGCAGTAATGGGCAGAACAGCTTCATAAGCCAGACTTCTCCTGAAGCCAATGTACAGTATAATCACACCACAAAATAAAGTCTGAGATGACCCAACAGGGAAGATTTCCCGGAGTTGTTCTCAGTCTGGAAACTGAGTTTTTAATTAACTTGAATCTACATTTTAGTACCCTATGATTTGGTCCTTAAGCCATGAATTTCAAGGAAATCCAAGTGCTGATGGAAAGGCTTACTGGTCTGTTACTCTTGCGACTAATATCTGTATTTCCAGGATGGGAAAATCCTGATAGAGAGAGTGTTGTACAGAGCCATGCTACGCTGAAGTGTCGTCCAAAAGAGCCCAAGATTCCTCGGGCAGGTGTTTGTTGAGAAGGTGACCCCAACCACTTGCACCATGCACCAACAAGAACACTGCTGCTCACGGATCTCTAACAGTATGACACATCAGTTAGCAGATGACCTTTTTTATGAACTGCACATGGCACTTCAATATAATTTACAGTTTACTTGTAATGTATGTGACGACACACAAACCAGGAGTCAGCTAACAATTTGAGAGGACAGGATTACTTAGAACTGAAAATCTAGGACTGAAAATCCGCATCAAAAATTCCATCAAACGCAGGTGAAAGTAAACTCTGTCTGAAGCCCTTCCATTAACTGAAATATTCTACAAAATTCTTCTTTCCTAAAGACTACTGAAGGAAATTTGAAAAGCGTTTTCTTCTGCAACCAGATATCAGGAAAAAGCTGTTTGAAAATCTGTCATAAATACTGGTCATATTTTTACAATGAAAGCTTACTACAGCCACTTGCAAACCATTACTTATCACCGGTGTTTTTTCCGTTCTTATGAATTATAAACCTCAGCACAGTCAAAGCCAAAAAAGGTAAGCATACCCATTTGTTCAAAAAATGAAGTCTTTTGCAAGTAAATAAATGTGTTGCAACTATTTCAACTACTACTTCATTTATATTAAGATATATACGTATATCTTCATTTATATGAAGATTTATAGGTAAATTCATTTACAGGCATTTTAAACGTTTCTTCTGTAAGCACACTGATACTGACATCGGTTCGCTATCGAGTATTCTGTACATCTAATACCACCGCAGACAGAAATCACCTGTTGGCATCTCCCAGCTATGTAGTTAAAAGTTCAGGGCAATGAGGCACTTAAACATGTTAGGTTTGAGTCAGTAAAAATAATCATGTACTTAAATTCAAACACATGACTTTTTGAAATAGCTCCTGCACTGAAATCTCCATTGGCAAATTATTCATTTGAATGTATAGGGTTGCACAACCCTTTCTCTTCTATTACGTTCTTACTGAAAAAGTAGCTATTTTCTATGTCCATTGAGGGTATGCCAGTTAACAGGCCTAAAAAACCCACCGGATACATTTTAAAACTGTCTTTCTTCCAAAAATGTCTACTGCTATTTGAAAAACAAAAATTAACAGAATTATTTTTAGCCATAAAATACATGAACATTTTTCCAGTTGTTATTCAACAGGAATGCTTTTAACGTATTTAGGTATCACTCTAGACTCTAATGTTACCAATTCCAGAAAATCACTTTAGCAACACTGTTAATCTTTTTATAAATCAAATTTGCAAGATGTAAAAACTTATAAAACCTACAACCTCAAAGTCATCATACTTCATAATGTCAAATATTTCTGGTCACAAAGATATTCTTCCAGCCTTACCCATCACCATATGAAAATATATATGGGATATAATTTATTCTGACATTTTTAGTACAACATATGATTTTCATTTCATATTCTGTACTATATATACTCAGTAGACAATATACACCATAAATTCTGTGCATCCAACAATACAATTTCACTGAAGAAAAAAATAAGAGTACAAATTATATTCTATGTGAAGTATACAATTTAGGCTGGGTAATAGTGAATGATGACATTTTATAGCACTTCAGTGCTGACTTAATCACTTCACTTATTATTTTGAAGCAATTTTGGATTAGTGGGGTTTTAGATGTTGAAGATTCATTTATATACAAACACAATTTACACTATGCTGGAATTTCACCAAATGTAAGTATCCATATTTATACTTCCCAAAATATACAACTATTTTAAGGCATGACATGGTGAAGGCTTTCTTTGGTTTTATTTCATCCTATTGCAAAAGAATTGAGTTGGCTGGAAGCAGAACATCACCAACTGAATTAAAAGACCGTTTTACCAGCAAGACAGCCTCCATGCAAATTGTGGTCGTGCCTAGCCATGTTTGATTTATGATAGCTGATGGGATTACAGCCTAGTTGAGGCAACCCACAATACACAAATGGGCTATTAGTAGCCATGGTACATTAATCAATGGTGATGAGTGTAAAAAAACCTAAAATACTCTGGTCTCAATATGTTATGGTTTTGCTCAGTTTTAGCGCACAGTAATGGGAAATTTAAGCACAAACCCATGCGCACTGATCATACGCTATACCTTAATCGTACATTCAGCAATGCAGTTGTTCAGAACTCTGTTTTAATAAGCTCTGTGTCTACATAAATACAGAGTATGAATGCTCCCCAAACTCATCTTCTAAAATTGTACAACGTTTTCACTTTGGATAGCAAATAAAAGAAGAGACATTAACTTTTGTTAATTACATCAAGATTTAAAAGAAACATAAAGGAAGTGAATGAAGTCTGATCTAATTGAAGAAAATCTCTGAACTGAAAACATTCTAAGTCAGATTTATGATAATTCCAAGGCTTAAATGGGACATCACCTTTTTAAGATCAAGCAGACAGAATGTTATCTTTGTGTCAGAAGTCATCTTTTTAAACCGTATGTTTTGGTGCAACCCCATTTAAAACATAAATCAAGTATGCATACTGAGGACCAAGGACAACCAGCTGGTAGACCGCAAGTAAAGTCAGGCAGTTCATATTGATTCTCAAATCTGCAACTCATTCCAGCTCCTGGCAGCTCTCCAACCACCTGCTGAATTTCTAGTCTAACAGCACCTGGGATTCCCAATCTCGCTGCTCATCACAATGCATAAAAACATGAAGGGAAGATGTCAAGCAAAGATTGCTGTAATAGAAAAGAGCTGCACATTGAGGTTTCAAGATGGAGAGCTGGGTTCAATGTTAGAACTGCTCCAGTGGACATAAAAATAACGTTGAGAGCAAAGAAGGTAAACAAAAGGTTATTTATATGCTGTTGAGCTCTACAACTACACTGCCTTCACAATCATGTTGGCAGGGATGCAGAACTTAACACACTAACATAGAGAAGCTAGTATTATCCACAGAGTCGACTCTTCAGTCTACCTGGCAAACCAAACACTCAAGATAAAATCCAAGTAAGTCCATAATCCCAAATGCCATAAGGTGAGACCTCAAGTGAGATAAAGGAAGAAAAAAAAAAAAAATATATCCTTTTTCCTTTCTATTTCAACCGCTAAAGAAAAATTCTTTTTAAAGAATACAAATCTTAGTATGCTGCTAAAACCCATCAAAACTTTATTACATTTTTGAGTACATATAAATTTACAATCCGAAGTAAATCTCAGATGATAATTTTAAACAATCAGGTACAGGATTCAGCTTCAGCTTCCTGTTAACCGAGTCTGAAAACCACAGTACATCACAGAACAGTATCACGTACAAATGAGAGAACAGCTTGACTCAGAGGTGGTTACCATCCTGAAATGGCACACCTAGAAAGACCAGAGAAGGACGACAAAGGCAATTAGCCCCTATAATTACGACACTCGGCAACCCGTCTATACAGTCAATTCTCCCCAGGAAAGCAAAGAGGAGAAAATATAAAGATGAGATTTTGAAGAAAAACTCAGTGATCGGGATAAAGAAAAATGTAGGCAGAGGTTCTAATATTTCTTTATTATAAAACCCAATGCATGCATCTGCCGTTTGATTTTCACTAGCTCTGCTAAGGACAGAAAGAAAGAATCTTTACAGGTACAACTTTGAAATATAGATGATACCAAAAATACAACCAATTGACACTGAAAGAATTGCAGCATACTCTATTCATTTGAGAAAGCATCCCCTGTAACAGGTTTGTGAGACGATGAAGAAGATGGCCTTCCTTTATTGGGGTATCCCATACACAGCTCTAGAAAAGCATCAGTCACAAGACAAGGAAGAAATGCATCCGAGATGAATGCACAATGCAACATCCATCAGAAAAGGAGACACAGAGCTACTGACAAAACAATGAGAAACTTGAGTACTGAGGGAACACCACCAGCGAATCAAAACTCACTACCTTTCTGTGGCACGTACATTTCACTAGCACGCTTAGTTTAAGGAAGAACACGGTGCTAGAGTATTAGGACAGAGAAAAGATGCCTTACTGAAGAGACTCATCCACATGTGGGTGTTCACCTAAATCCAGTTTTATAAAAGCCGACATCAGAGGTGAGGTTTTAGCAACTTGAAGCAAGAAAAGCATTATCCCGTATAAGTGATGATAGATAAAGACATCCAAAAAAGCTTTTAAACATATCTACATGAGTGGTTTTGTATTTTAATACCATGAACCAATACCAACATGATCAGGAATTTTCCGTCTTCACACAAAGAAGGAGTAACACTGTGTTGTTCATAATCCTTAGGTCAAAATGCCTTGATCCCGGATGTGCAGTGAAGGCAAATTCCCAGCTAGGAGTGTTAAAATGAGTTTCAGTGAAGCTCACCAGTCTTACAGATCAAAGAACATGCTGTCACAAGACTGGTTCTGCATGGAATTACCTTCCCAAATACGAAATAGCTTTCTTGTCAAATCAGAAGTTTTGATATGAAGAGAGACATGTATATTATCTCTAGTCCTATTATCTCTCTTAGGATCCCCTCTTCCTAAATATGATTACTGAAGTGAAACAGTTTTACAAGCTTCTGTGTCTGTCAACTTTTACTTAGAGGTTACTTGAATAACGGAAACGAGCTGCTGGTGGTAGAGTATGAGGCAGTTGTTTCTCTCTAGGTGAGTTGACTCTGCCGCCTTTATTTTGCTAACAGACAGCAACCAGGGGCTTTTTGATGCTGAGGTCCCTGATTTTGATAACACAGATACAACACACATAAGAATCTTTACATATGAATCTTCAGAGTTACTTTGGAATTACACTTAACTTTACCTTGCTGTACTGTCTGTGACTGGAACCTTCCTGGGGTTATAGTTTCATGAATACTGGCAGCAGAGCCATCTTAAGAAGTTCTGGATTTCACCCGCAGCCCAGACACCCATCCTTGTCTCAACATTACAGTTCACTGCTTCTCAGCAGTGCAGCTAAACTGTGGGACCAGCCTGAAAAACAGATCGCTGGAAAGAGGTGGTTAAGAATAACCTCCCAGACATCAAAGGGAGGAAGACGACTTTGCACCACTGATGTTAATGTCTTATGAAACTGCATGCAGGACAGAGTCTGCTTGCTTCATCTTTCTTGGGTCTGATGAGGGAATACTGCAGTGAGGATCTGTAAGTGCAGGGGGCAGCTAGAATAAGGCTAAGAGACTGGTGAAATAAGGGACTTCCAGCCCACAACCAGCAAACAGGACCCATCTTCCCCATGGGGCCCTCAGATAAGGGCCTGAAAGCAAGAGCACTGCCTCAGTTCTCTAGTTATCCACAGACCCAAACTCATCTCATAGCTGGAAGTGAGACTCCCTCTTCCCAGGCTCCCTGTCCCGTGGTGCAAACACGTCTCGGTTCCATGGTCAGACTTGCCTCCATTACATGTGGCAGCAGAAAGGTGGGAACTATGGCCTGGGAGAGCCTCCATAGAAGTCTGCGGCACCTCCTGGCTGGAATTTTATCTATAGGTAGGCATTTGCATAACCTTAATTAACAGGATTACAGTCATACGCACATAAAATGCAGCCACGATAATACGTGTATATATGTTTGCATGTGTCTATGTGTACGTATGTATGGTTGGAAAGATAGACTAATGTTAAGGGAGCATTCACAGACAAATATATGTAAAGTTTTGAGAGGCTAGAACTACTTGTAGGAAGATTTGCTTTAGTTGTTTAAAACTGCATTACATTCACTTGTACTGTTTTATTTCTCCACTTCACTATTGCAACATTAAATTATCCTTCAGCTGAGTACCTGGATTTGACCATTTTATACTCCATATCCACAAAAATCAGAGTTGCCACACAGCAATGGTATTTTGATTGCAAAGAGCAAGCTTTTTTGCCTTTTTTTTTTTTGCCTTTTTTTTTTTTTAAAGAAATACACTGGTAAAGATAAAACACAGTGAATTCTTCTGGGGCTGGACTTTCATCCAGCTGTCCCCAAAGGTAATATAAGCATTAAAGAAAGCTGTCTGTTCATTGTTACTCTGAACGACTTACAGCAATTCCTGAATACCCTTTGGTGTCATCTGACAACACTCTTATCTTTGGAAGTTTTATTAAGAGCTACATTATATCATTCTTTTACCAATCATAGCTCGTACAGCTCAGATCCTTTTAATCACTTGGAAACTGTTGTACAGTTTCTACAGAAATACCAGGAGAGATGGCATGCAGCATAAAACCGCATTCCTAATGCATCTGTTTGTTACTAACAGCCATGCTTCTTCGTAAGATTCAATTGTCTGTGATTACCTTAAGACAGAACCAAAACTTAAAACATTTGAAGAATATGGAGAAAAAGATGCCGAGGAATCATTTTACATTAGCAGTGAAAAGACATATAATGCATTTTCCTGTGTATCTAAGTTACAGCTGACAGCCTTGTGAAGCTTTATATATTTCCACACCTGAGAATTAGCACCCTACGAAGAACAACCCTCAGACCAATTTTAAAGTAGGAAATACTGGAGCGACTTGTCTGTCCCTCACATGAAACTGAATCAGTAATACTTAATTACGAAAGGATGCAAGTTCCAACTGCCTTCATTTTCAATACATACTCAAATTTTATCTGACAAGTGATCATTTTATACAGGTCTGATCAGCAAAACATCTGCCTGCCTTCACCTCCCAGCACTCTCTGGCTTCCAGCTGCGCCTCTAAACAGGACGCGAGAACCATGGTGCTTCTCCATTTGCAAAATGCATTATGTGTAAACAGCCAGTAGTGATTATAAAATGCTTAGGTACTATAACAGCTATAGAAATATCTCACATAATTTCATATGAGGAATTCAACCACTGACTTTTGTTACTGTTTTAGGAGCTGCGTCATAAACTAAGCCATGTGTATTTAAAGTTCTGTCAAAAGACCTGTGCTTTCTTTCACATCGTGATTTTCAAAGGAAATCTGTCTGTGGCTAACGTCATAGTGTTGGTGACAGACCAAACCCCCTGCTGAATAAAATATGTACAGGAGCTCTCTTGCCGTGATCAGCTCCACTGACAAGTCCCCTATCGTTGCGGAGCCGAGGGATCGTTTACAAAGCCACAAACTCACGGGCTATTCTGAAACAGTCTCTAAAGGTTTATCTAAGCCACCCAAGAGACAGCAATAGCTGCAGAAACTTATGACAAGGGTCTCCAGAATACATTTCTAAGTTCTTCTGTGCATCTTTCCCCTTGCTTCTCCTTCTCACCCACTTTGGGATACAACTGCCCACAGCAACGTCCAAACAGCAGAACTACGCTCAGCCATGCCAAAGCTGAACACGCCAGGAGAAAAAGTGACTTGACTTCTCTAGACTAAAATATTGCCCGAGTTTAATTTCAGCGAGGAGTAGCATATGACAAGGAACATATTTTTGAGTTGAACAGTGGGAGTTGGTTTAGCTTAATACTCTTTCTGAAGTGTGCTATCACTATGACAAATATATTTCTTCGTGAGGACAGCTTTGTTAGAAGTGCTACTGATAAGAATCAGAGAGAGTGAAGGAAAACACAGTCTTCACAGAACTGATCCTGAATCTGGAAATGTTACGTTTTAAATACACAAGCAGATGGCATTTAAATAAATTAGAAGGAAAGAAAAGGAGAATTTATACATGGCAAGGGAGAACAGGGAAAGCAAGTTTAGCAGTATCTGCCAGAGATCTCCACAGCATTTTTAAGTGATTCCTTCCATGTCCATATACCATTTCAAGAAGCTTGCCAGGATGGGGCGGGGGGGGTTGTACAGTGGCAATTCACTTGTTTTAATGAAAGTTGTTCAGCCGTGTTAATATTTTCATCTTTACACTGAAAATCATTGGTTTCCTTAATGCAAAAATGAAGTTGCTTCAGGCATGGCGCTGCAGATGTAGCATAATTCATTGTGTTAGGATGTCTTTTCTGTTACAACACCCTTAGCAAAAGCAATAAAAGGTGAGCACATACATCCCTTTGAATTTCAATGGCTTACAGAAACTACCTAGTACAGGTGGAAGGTTTATAACTAAGCCAGCAGAATCTAGGCAGCAGCAATAGGTTTATTCAGCTTTGTAGTTATACACTTCACGTCTTTTGTATGAACAGAAATCTCTGGCCTATTTAAGTCCCACTTTAATGTGCTATAATCTTTTTCAAGACACTGCCATAATCTCTTGAAAGAAACTCCTCATGCTCTTTGATGATATATGAGAATGTATTTTCTTTACGTCTGTACCTATTTTTTTTTACAGTACAGAAGAAAGACGAGAAAACTCATTTTATACATCTACATAGAGACTTTTAGCTATTTCTAATACTCAGGACATTATCAGTAAGTGGTTACTTTTTTGTAACTCTCACTGCACCAGTAATGCATAACTCTTACGTTTTAGATTTATTAGGAATAATAATATTAAGAATATTAATTGGATAGATACTTGCATATGTTTGTGTACTTCCCTCATTTTTTTTTCTTTCTGGCACAAAAGATCCATAGTGAAGAAGAATGTTCTTGGTAGGGACAATTAAGGAGTTGTCCTGATCTTGGTGTTAAAGTAAGTGTGAATAAGGCCAAAATTTTTAAAAATATATGTGTATTTCAAGATAAACACAAGAAAATAAACAAAAGCAAATGCAAGTCAGTTTTAGTGAGTCAGTGGACAAAGTGCTTTCTCATTAGTTTCTCCTAGTGAAACTTTTGTTTCTCCAAGTAATGTATTTGTTGCCCTCAAATCAGCATCTAATGGAAAACATTTTGTCACAATACCATCTGGAGAGCATAACAAACTACCTAAAGAAGCACAATCCTTCTAAAACTGGAAACATGGGGAGTTAACAGGAACACTTCTCCAGTGCTGCAGGGGGAAAAAAACAAACAAACAAACAAAAAAAAAACCCACAAAACACCAAACCAACCTTGTTTTCCATTCTTATTTAAGTTAGCAATGATACTGATATGAAAAATAATCAAAATCACACATTCTTAAAGTCCTAATGAGCATGAAAATGATGGCAGTGTTTTCAAAACTGCTGTGAAAACAATTGCCATGTCTAAAAAAAGAACAATACAATGCAAGTATTGTTGAAATCTCCTCTTGGTCTTATCTTCTAGTCTTTCTGCGTGGAAGTTGTCATTCCAGCCATTCAGAGACTCTGAGTAAGTGGTAGAAATTACAGATTAGCTCTGAAACTATAGCCAAGCACCCTAAAACACTTAGCTAACGACACTTCCAACATCAGGCCTACTCTACCAGAAGGAAGGCAGGGAGCTAGGCAAAGCATAACAGCTCTAAGTGCCTGGAGGGAGAGGAAGATGCAAGAGAAAAGTCTTTTAAGCCTTTCTAGCCTGCCTCGACCAAGGAAATAGGCTATACTGGTGTTGCTCTGTGAGTTCCAAGCTAAATACAACTGTGGTTCTGAAATAAGAGTCTGAACAGGCTTTGTCATGACATCAGCTCTTCCAACGCAGCCAACGCAGCTACGACAGAGTTCAGCAAGCGTAACACTAGGCAGAGGTAAAATTAGTACAGAACACATGTCTATTGACAAGACTGAAAGAAAGAGTCCATTGTAATCATTTATAGCTCCTGTTAGACCCATTTGAACTTGTTTCTGGTAGTCTGGCCTGAAATTGAGTCTACTTCACTTTTCAAATGACATGCAGGAGGCCACAAACCTTTACCACATGTTGAATGATAAGAAAATATTACTGGAACATATTGCTGCTGCTCCAGCATATGAAACTACCTGTTTCAATCAATTCACAACAAAAATTCTTAGAAAAGAATAAAATTGTCCTGTACTCAAACTGCACATATTAAAAAAAAAAAATGTCCATGCAAACTATACTGGTGTTTGATGTAGACAGTATTCTAATGTACCACTTCTTTTTTTCCCTCACCAGCACAACACCTTGATATTACTGAGCTTCACTCTTCAGGCGGGAAAGCCTCTGCTTCACGTATAAGACAGAAAAACCAGAAGTCACTATACTATCCTTGTTTTTCCCCTGCACTGGAAACTGGAGGGGTAAATGAAAACTGGAACCTTCATGAACTGAATTTCAAATTACATTTAAAAGTTGTCATATGATTATGAATATGAACCCGATACACCCAAAATTACAGAAAGTCAAGTAAGTCCTCAGTAAACTTTCATATTTACTCAAATGGTGTCATTATGAACACGTTACTGTTACTCTGTTAGCTGTCTGCGGATATACAGCTATCTTGAAGGTAGTGTTTAAACACCCCTCACTGTGCAAGACTGCATAGGTGGACTATATGTTTCATCAGGTCAACAGTCACTGCCCTTTTCCACCAAGACAACACACTTAAGCAGACTGTGTAACAGTTCTGTACTGTTTCAGGTGTAGCGAATATCAGGTTTCTACCTCAGTTCTGAGAGGAAAGGCCATTACTTTCTCCTCAGTACTCTAGTTAATTGATATAGACCGTTGGCACTTTTAGTCAAACTCAACACTACAGGTACGATTTTTCAAAGGAAAAATTCCCTAGTTTAGCACATCCTACTGCAATCCAGTCTTCCTACACACTGCCCAAGGATTCACACACACCCGTCTTCATGAACACCATCTAAATCTATCACAGTATCCTCAGTGACATCATTTCTCTTTCTTCCAAACCCTTCTATATTTGTTTTTCCGCCGTGCAGCTCTGATCTCCGCATGCTAACTTCCATAGTGCCACACCATGCACAGAAAGTAACTCTCCCAATACCCTAATGACATATAGCCCCTACCCCGTAATAAAAACCACAGCTCCCAATGCCTGTACAAACATGAAGTTCATTGTGGGGGCAAGGCCTAAGCCTTTTTTCTACATAGGCTCCTTTAAAACAAAGCTACAGTTGCTGGTGTAAAAGGTTTCAGCTGCTGGTTAAAGTTTCTGATGAACCCCCTCAACTGTCAGATCTAACAGGTTACTAAAAATCTTCAGTAGCCTCTCTTAAAAAAAAAAAAAAAGTACAAAACCTGGACATGGTCATACGATTTTGCAGCAGAAATCAGAACTACCTTTCAAAAATCTGATATTCATAAGTGAACGTTTCTAGTCAAGAACCGTACGATTAAGCTAACAAAAAGACAATCACTAGCAGCCCTGGAGAAGACAATCAGGGATAAGAGCTCTGCTCAAGCACAGTGAAAGGAGCTATAATGAAAACTACTTTAGCCATGGCTATCTAAAAAGTATTTTGGATTCATGCGCTTTTTGGCATTTAACCATCGCATACCAGGTAAAAGTTCAGAGTTTCCTGGTGATTCCCGTAATTTCTGTGGAGTTTCTGTGTCTGTCAAAGATCTTACCGCATTTTATGAATCCTTCAGAAGGACTCACCTCATCTTTTAGCCATCTAAAAATCAGAGATCAAATTTAAACTAGCCAGATGAGTTTCCTCTCTCTATAGTCAGCAGGGACACTGCCACTGGTGCCTCTGCAGGGAAGATTTATTTCTCCTAACTTTCGATAAAATGCGTCCTTTTCTGAAGGCATCTATGTTTCTCACAAGGTAAAGAACTTAAAGTAGACCCCGCTAAAATTCAGTGCACCCACTTCTACATTGGTACTAACTGCTCAAATGACTTACTCAAGAGCAGCTTAGAAAAAAAAAATCTATTTACATTCCGATGAAGGATTCTCATGGATCAAAGAAGCCCTGACATTTCCATGAAGTCTCCTACTATCCCACATCCTGTTACACTCATAAGAACAGCATCATCCTCTTTTTTTTTTTTTTTAATTACTCATTTAAAAGCCAAGCTGATTTAGCTGAGTAGCCAGTAGGGATGCTGTCGGATTTCGTCACCTTCATTTTACTACAGGGCTGACTGAACCACTACTGGCAATAGTGCTACTATCCAAACACTTTCCTTGTTTGAGAGGTTTGGATTCTATTCATGTCACAATTAAGAGGGGAGGGAAATCACTATGTAATGAAAAGAAAACATTTCAGTTGGAAGAGGATTATTTCCACCAGGGCCCAGTCATCTTTATTCTATATAAAGCTGCTTTATTCCTATATGTAACTTTTCCTGTTTCCTGCAAACAATAACAGACTCGCCACGCCACGCCAAGAGAGAGAGATCAGGTTCCCCTTAATAAACTTCCAAAACCAGTCACAATGTCCATTATAAGCTGTATTACACTAATTACCGGAATTAATTGGCTTACCATTTAAAATAGTCTAGAGCAATACAGTAGGAGTAAGTCCTAGGTGAAGATTATTTTTCCCCTTCTTTCTTAACATCATACTATGGACTGATTTCCTACGCAGTTTGTTTCAGTTTAGTAATTCACAGTTCCTTTTCATATTTCAAAGCACTGTTCCGAGAAAAAAACATTGCTTTTTCCTATGGCTGGAGCTGGAATTTTTCCCTCTGGAGCCTTGACCAGTTGCTGTTTTGAAGTGCTCACAGCTTAGAAATTTAAAAAGAAAAAAAAAACAACCTCAAAACAGAGGCTTCAAAGGTCAGGGTAAAAGTGACATAGTTCATTCTATGTACGAATGTTCTGTATCAACAAATACTCCTTCTGTGTGCAGAGGCATTATGCTTGTTTCAAGTATCTGGTCAAAGAAAACAGTAGGTTTCAATTCTGCTGCCTGAACACCGGTGACAGCCCCAACTGAAATGCTCAAAGTTATTAAAAAAAAAAAAATCCACGTGGAGCTGTCAGGTATGGACCAGCCGTGGCCAACAGGATCTCACCTGGAGGCCAGCAGGAGCAGCAGCTAAGGGTCTTCAGAATACCCCACGGCATTTTAAACAGTACCAATTAATCATGTTTAGGCACATGAATCAAGTCCTTAGTGCCTCCTCTCCCACCCTTCCTCATTCCACAAGTCGTACAACCCACTCCGAGGGCATCTCCTTTCCTACGCTTCCTTCTTCTCGATTCAGAAGACCGTACAACTAACAACTCATTCAGACTTAACAGAGTCTAACATTCCTTTCCCTCTCCCCTACAGGACTGTGATGGATTCTCTCTCAGTGGAAGAGACTGGACGTCTTTCAGAAAGACTGTGTACAGTTCACACAGACACTACAGCTAAGATGTCGTAGGAACGCTACAGAAGTCTACAAGCCTTGCCAGGCTGGAAGTCAGATCAGATCAGCATGTCTTAAATTTTCAGGTTGGCAACCTCTTCATCAAGAGGCAACCAAACTGACAATCATTTTCAACTACTGTAAAAACTAGACCAAAAAAGTATTAATGATTGCTTTCATTTTATAGATGGAGAAGAAAAACCAAGCTATCTTGCTTGGTGTAATACAGCAATTCCAGGTCAGAGTTGGACAGGGGGCAGGAAGAGGTCACCTTGCTAGGGAGAAAGACAAAGTATGAGGGCAGGAATTGTGAAACTTTTAGCAGAACTAAAGCAGAGAATGCAGGCAACAATATGGAGGTTCATCCTAGAAAGAGCAGCAGAGACAGGAGGAAGGACAAATGAAGGGGAAGTAAGAAAGCAGCAGCAGAAAGAGTGCTGATGAAGATGACGGAAAACAGTGCAGGGCAGAAGGCAATATTGCAATGAACAGGTTAGGAACATGTCAAAGAGTCAAGCTAATAGTAAAGCAATTAAATCAAAATGAACAGTTAATCACTACTGCTCACAGCAGTCACTCGGCCATCCTACACCAGCATCCCAACACTTTTATTCTGGGCCAGCAATGCCTCACACAGCAACAGGCAGCAGCAGTCTCTCTCTCCCACCAAAATATTCACTGTCAACAATCAGGGAATGGAGCAGAGGTATGTGAGTTTCCTTTAAAAATCAGAACAGTTCCCTGTTGAACTTTTCCTTTACATGGCTGAGCTATTTTTACATCATAAGAAAGAGTTTAAATTCTTCCGTGACACACTTTAAAAACTGAATCCTGTTCTCCAAAAATACTCAAAGAGCAAATGTTAATGGTCCAATCGTCTCTTCCATTGTGCAGCACGTTTACTAAATCCTTTGGAAAATCACTTCCTGAGACTGCATTCACAACTTGAAAGTGTTTTATGCTGCATAATGAAAACAAGACCCTATCATTGTTGCATGAACCAGGTAATTAGTACCTTGAACATACCTGTAAGAAAAAAAAAAAAAACAACCACCATAAAGTATATCAGATGTAACTCTAAAGTTTGCTGCATAGCAAATCTACAGAAAAAGAGACTTCCTAAAGTCTGGAGATTTTTTTTTTTTAAAGGTGCATTTTAACACTATAGTGCTCACACAAATTGCAGTATTTATAAATTAAATATTGATTCCTATCCACTGACCTCAAGACAAAACAGCAAGGGGATTTACTTTCACCAGCATTTCTGTAACATATGCAGCCATGTCCCAAAGTGGATTCTTCAGCTGTTCAGATTTCTACCTTTCAGGACACTTTCAATGGGGAATTAAAAGCTTTCTGAGAAGCCCAAGTTCTTCCCAACCCTATTCACAGCTCTCCATCACTAAACGTCTCCTTCCCAGGTTTGCACATTGTGAAAGTTTAATGGTACAGATGACACTTAATTTAAGCTCAGGGGTTAATAAAATATTTTTCTCTTACCTAGGCAGCTCCAGCAGGAGACTCTGCCCATATAAGAGTCAAACTATCCCCAGGAAGATCTCCTCTGCACTGATGAATAAGGAACCTAGGGCAATCAGCTTGCTGATTTAGACGTGCCAGTTGAGTGCCTGAAGTTGAATGAACCCAAGCAAAGTGCCTTTGAGCTAGGCACTGTGTGTCTAACGCTCGAGACGCCCAAGTTCCTTTACACAACCCTTAGTGGTTACGCTAATTACATGGGTGTCTAAATACAGTACTCAGAATAAAATAAATTGAGTTGTAAAATGAGTTTTCAGAGAAGCAGTAAATGTATCCCGCTAACACTGTGATACTGCAGTGCTGTTAAGGGGAGGAAAATCAAGGCCCAGAAACCCAAAAATCTTCACACAAGTGGCTCATTTATGCACCACACATGAAGTTTTGTCAGTCGTTCATAACTGGAGCCTTATAAAGTTTCCGAGTTCCAGTACATGAAGTATTCTGGAAAAGAGATTCTGTGGCCCTTTAGTAGGAACACTTGGGAAACTGGAAGACTATGAACATACGGATAACCTTGCCAGCTCAGACAAAGAGACTCCCTAGCTCAGTATTCTCTCCAACAGCAGCCACAAGCAGATGTTCAGGAAAGACTAAGACCAGGGAAGTATAAATAGCACTCTCGAGTATTTCCTAGCTTCTGTTTTCAAACCATGGGATTTCCTCCCATGGAGCACCTCTCCAAATACTTGTCCATGTCTCTCTTTGGACCCGTATAATCTTTTTACATCAACAATCTCTTTTGACAAGGAGTTTCACAAATCTACCACCTGCTGCAGTAACAGTGAGCTTTTTGTGTTCTCTGCACCTATTTCCTGCTAACCTCCCTGGGTGGAGGAAAAGGCAGTCAAGCCCCTCCACCCCAAATCACACATTGTCACAACTGCCCACATGTGAAGAGTGCTTGCTTACCTAATCATTCCCCACAGGGAAACTATTCCACTCTCAAAGATCCTCATAAGAAAAAGCTCTATGCAAACAAAGAATTTTTTTTATGTATTGCAAACTGGATTAAAAATACATGTGATACATATACAGAAATATGTTTTATATTCACCAGCCATAGAAACACAGTTAAAAACCCTACTGCATATCTTTTTAGAATTTAATAAAACCCAATGCTTTATCCACCCCTCATTTTAACTAGAGTTTATAATGATATTGTAGTCCTGGAAAATTTGGGGTTTTTTTAAAGACCTGACTTATTTTTCAGAAACGAAGTTCATACAAAAATTACTATTTTTAAAACCCTACAAAAGCTCCTTCCAGTTCAGAGTATGATGTGGGAAAAAAAGCACATATCTACAAGCTAAGTAGAACTTTTAACTGTGGAAAATGGTTATTCAAATGAGAAAAATCCCTAATTCACATTCATTACCAGAATTCACATCAATTGCAAACAAATCTACAGTTCCAGTGCATTCACAAGTCAGTACAGGCCACGTAAGACCTAAAAAAAAAAAAAAAACCCTTAAGTCATTGGGTTACTAAAAGGTTCCCCCAGATTCTTCACAGTTCCCAACAGTAACAGAGGCTGCCAAGAAGTCAGAGGAGCCCGCAAGTGGCAGCAGCAACCACAGATATCTGACTTCATGTAAGTACAGTTAAAAAGCCTCATCAAAAACACAGCCAAGAGCATCAGGAGAAAGTGGTTCCTACAGAGAACACTAGCTGATTTATTACAAACTTACATGAGGAGCACTAGTTTGAAATGCCAAGGATCCTTGGAAATGGACCTCAATGACATAAGAAGTGAACAAATGCCCACAGGTCCCCCTGATACAGCAACACGTCTGAAGAGCCTAAACATCCTCAGATACTCCTGCCATACACAGAGTTCAGATGGATGACCACACAAACCATGCAGGCGCTTTGCCAAGAGTTGCAGGTCCCTTGTCCCCACACCTCCGCCAGCATACAGCACTGACACTAACAACGTGTCGCTCAGTAGCTGATACAGCACCTGCATAGTCAACTGGTCAGTATTTCAACAACAGAATTGTTTTGAAAACACAATTTGTGTTTTTAACCAAAATAATTACGTTTGTTTAAGTTCACTCTTGTTAGAGCTGGAAAATACACAAAACAAAATTTTTCATTTTTTAAAAACATCTACGTTTGAAATAGAACATTTTCTACCAAACTATCACTGAAAAGCTTTTTAAACTACATTCTTCAATTTTTACTCTCACTTGAAGACATTTCACATTTCATCTATAAATCAAATGAAAAACTCCTAAAATGTCCCACAAAAAACATTCTGATTTTTCTTAAAACCTTAATGAAGTACGCAGGTGACAGGGATTATTTTTTTCCTTCCAAATTTTTGGCACCTGTAAGTCTATAACTTCCTTTATGAAATCATCATTACATACCCGAAGCCAAGTATGAAAGGATACACATGCCACGTTTGACCCATCTGCGTATTTCCCCAGAACACTGCCTGTAACCCGTCATTTAAAGACAACAAGAAACAAATGCCACAACATTCTTATAAAAAATTCAGGCAACACCCTCATCTAGCAACATCAATTACTTTATGTCCTACACCTTTAGCTGTAGGACTAATAAAGCTACTCAGCAGGCAAGGGGCTTAATGAAACAGACCCTGAGTTCCTGGGAGGATCGATCACCTGTGGTTCCAACTCTAACACTTCTGATCAAATACAAGCTCTCTTCCTGCTGCTGAGCAACAGCCTTTTCTGGATCTTGATCAATCATGCTCCAAAGGAGGGAGGGTGTAATAATATGGTGTAAAGTATTCCAAGTGTGCAGGAGAAAAATTGATTGTGGTGAAAGGGAAGATGACAAGAAACTATTTAAAAAATAATAGAAATTGACAGCTTTTACATTTAGGTCACTTGAGCAGCAAAACAAGTTCACAGCAGTTCTTTCAATAAGCAACAATACAATTAAGCATATGTACTAATCATCATTAATAAACCACATAAGCCAGCACCAAAAACAAAAAAAAACTACAGCCTTGCACTGTTACAGGTTCCCAGTTTCCACAAATCTTTTCAGTTCTGTTCCCCATCTACGGCTGAGGCATCAAGATACAAATATCACACAACAAACATCTCCCAGTGGCTATCTAATGAATGTAAGGACCAAAATAAACAGCATCAAAAAAAAAAACCCAACCCACTTAGTGAAAGGCCTCAAGTTCTCTTCCCATTGCCTAACAAATTTAAGTATCGTCTGCTTCCTGCTCCTTTCAGTGCGAGGCTGAACAGGGGACAATTTGGCTTTCCTTCCTCTGCAAAGAAGAGATGAAGAATTCCTTACTTCTTGATCCTTCTAAATTAACTCAAACATTCCTTACCTTGAAGTCTAGTACATTCCAGTCTTAAATTTCTTTTAAAAAAAGTTGACTTGATGTCCCATCTCTGGGTGAACTTCTTGTTCTAGGGGAAATCTTACCTAATTTTGGCAGGGAATAGGGCACTTTAAAATAATCTTCATAAAATTCAATGAGTCTCCTTGTAATACTTAGAGCATAGTCCCCCGATCCTCTTCGGATTGCATCAGGCCTTGCATATAACCGTACCTGTTAAAAAAAAAAAGCGAAAGACTGATCATTTCAGCATCTACATTTTAAAGCTATCCCACCTCCAGAGGTGAACTATTCCAAGGTTGTTGTGAGGTGGCAGGACTATTCTCTTCAAGGCAAATGTGACTGTCATACGTTTGTCAAAACATGTTGTAGCTGAAAACCACAATTTCCACAATTAAGGTTACAAAGTTGAGAAGTCACATTCTCCTATTTGCATGTGTTGCCAAATAAAAGACTTAACACTCCCTGCATCAAAATAAATATTCAAAGAAAACACTTACATGTGTTTGCTAGAGATATGATGGGAGAGTGGATTAGTATAATGGTTCTCTGCCTACACTGAATGTAGGCAGGAAGCAGTGGCTCAGTAGGAGAGAAGTTCACGGTTTGTTAAAGGCACATTATATTGAGCCCTGAAAGTATTAGTAGACTGTGGAGGAAAAAAATAATCGTTCTCTTTTCCTTTTCTCTGGCAGTGACACAGTTACCCTCGATGAGCTATGGAAGACTGCAAAAACAACCATTTATAAGCTCGTTCATGTACACAAACAATTAACATTCCTGAAACCTCCATGACTGCTTCAGGCCTCTGTTTTCAGAAAGCAGTAAATTAAAGCTGTTTATACGAGCCACAGACTGCTGCGTTCAGTATAAAACAGCTCACGCATCTGACTACGTGGAGCACCCCAGTGAACAGAACTCACCTTCGTAATTCAGCACTCAGGTGTGACCCTGATTAAGGAGGTAGCGGAAAGCACCGCCAGGTTATTTGCTATTCCCTGACCTTACCGTCCTTAATGCTTCCTTAGTGCAAAGACAACATACAGCTGAGAACTGTTACCAAGAACGGGAAAGAAAGGAGAGCCACTTTTCCTTCTCCCTCCTCATACGCTCTCTGTGTGTGCTTTGTCTCTAGTGGCTGTGGCAGAAGGTCTCCACCTGATGCAAACGAGACTCTACTGAATGTCCATCCTAGTAATGATGTCTGACTCGCTAATACTTTCTGTGGTAGGACTGAACCCCAGCCAGGGTTCCGAGGAAAGCAGCAGGGCAGAAACCAGAAAATATCAATGCAACATGAAGGAGAAATAACAGTTTTGAAATGTTTCTCAATGCTCTATTCTGGACCAAGAAAAGCCAAAGGGATTTTTGGCTTTAATGAAAGCATTACCAAGTATTGCTTTACTGCTCTTTTCCTGAACCAGTTTAGTTATCTGAGTGGAAACCAGATACCAAACCTCAGTACACTGTACTTGTCAATTCTGTTTTAACCTACTATCTTTTTGTTTTCAATATGCAGATACATTATTCTGCTTTGTTACCATGTCCATCTTTGTGTTGTATTAGACTCGGTGCATAATCAACCATACACAGTTATCATTTGTAATGTAAAACAGATAACAGTGTAACCTAATGAGACATGTAATAAAGCAGACCTCATAATCACCACCTGAAAGCGTATCAACCATTATCTTAACACCTCCAAGTCACTATTTTTGTTTATTGCTTCCCTCCAAAGTTATCAGTGACTTGTACATTAAATGTTCCCTTATCTGCTAAACTAAATATTAACCACAGAGATCCTAATTCAAACATCTCAAAACCTTTAGTTTATGGAAGGATGGTAAGAATCACAATTAGATTTGTGATGAACACTGTTTTGTATCATTAAACCTTTATACACAATTCTGCATAATTGCTTCACTGGCACAGTTGACTGTATCAGCAAATTAGGAAAAAAAGAGTCAGCCAACCAAGTACGTGAAAAATCATTCATTTTGACAGTGGCCAAATGTGTCCATAATAAGGAATAGGACAACAGAAGGGAAGAGAAAAAAAACAAAAAAACCCCAAACAGGTACATATAAGAAAAATCAAGGTTCAACTTACTGCATTACAATGTGTGTCTTTCGGCAAATGAAAAAAAGGCATTTAATGGTGTCTGAGATGGAGCCCAGGTACCAAAGCTCAAAACCCGCAATGCCGCAGACTTTCATTTGCCACCTGCCTAGCGCTGAATACAGTTTTATTTTGCCTGTAAAGTTTTCCCTGGCTGCCTCTCTGCCTGCCCAGAACAGCTCCAGACTGCCAGGGCTGCGTGGCTCGCACCAAGGTCACCCCTAAGCTGGAACACAGTTCGGGAATCACCCGTGCCTTCGCCCAGGTCTCGCAGGACCCTTGGGGCAACAGGCACTGCCGAAGGATGCCAGCCATCTTCAAACGCCGGGTCTGCTTCTGCCTTCCACCCAACAACCACCGAACGTGAAATACACGGCACAACCTTAGAGGCACCGTCACAGACCCACCCCTGGCCTCAGAAAATTCCCTCCTGGTTAGCAGAGGGCTTACCGCAGGGGACACTCTGTGACACTCTGCCTACCTGGGCTGGCTGGTTTGGATGTCACCTTCTCAGGCGTCACTCACGATGTAAGGAGCTTGGTCCAGAGTTCAGCCTAAAGGCTGGCACCTGTAAGCTTGAAACTGAAGCCCCTAACTTCCACACACCGATGTCCTTTAATGTGTATGGGCTTATCTTGACCGTGTTTTACCTTCAAATCCATAAAATGGGGATTGTATTACTCCCTTAGCTTATATGAGGATTCTGAATGTTAAGTAATAAAGACTGTACAGTTTTCAGACACTGCTCCAAAGAGGAGCTTAAGTAAATGAAACAGAATGAAGATTAAGACATGAGATTTGTTTAGCATAATTTTTTTCGTTTGTTTACTGCTTTCATTTCAAAAGGCAGACAGATCAGAGGCAGATGATCAGAGGGCTGGAACACCTCCTCTATGAGGACAGGCTGAGAGAGTTGGGGCTGTTCAGCCTGGAGAAGAGAAGGCTCCGGGGAGACCTTCTTGCAGCCTTCCAGTACCTAAAGGGGGCCTGTAAGATGAGGACAAACTTTTTAGCAGGGCCTGTAGCGACAGGACTAGGGGAAATGGCATTAAACTGAAAAAGGGTAGATTTAGACTAGATATAAAGAAGAAATTTTTTACAATGCGGGTGGTGAAACACTGGCCCAGGTTGCCCTGAGAGGTGGTAGGAGCCCCATCCCTGGGAACACTCAAGGCCAGGCTGGACGGGGCTCTGAGCGACCTGGTCGAGTGGAAGGTGTCCCTGCTCACCGCAGCGGGGGTGGGCTAGGTGGCCTTTAAAGGTCCCTTCCAACCTAAGCCATTCTATGATTCTACGACAGGTTGTGCTACTTTATAACTATGTTGAACTGAACGATAATGCATATTATACACTTCCCCACAGGCTGTTTGATCACTATCCTAAGAATTCGATTTTATGTTAATTTAAATAAGAGAAGGAACGGAAAATCTTCTGCAGGGTCAGACCTAAATATAAATAAAAATAGTACGTGTCCTCCTACTAAAGATAAATAGGTTTCTAGCTTAGGTGCATAATTCATCACTCACAGCAACGGCACCTACTGCCCTGCAAGTATTAGTGAAGCTCTTTTTCACAATCTTTGCGAGATTAGGTTAGACTATTATTTTCATGTAAGAAAGCGGAGAACAAATTGAGACTGAGACTAATTCTGGGTGCCTATCTTGACACCTCTCAATGTCATGCGTACTTAACAGTTATATTGCACACACCTAAAAGCACTGTTCCCATTATATCTTACTGCAGTGGTGAACACTACACAGCTTTGAGCCTGGTCACAGGTGCCTTAGTTTGGGTATTAAGAAAATTAGCAACACACGATTAGTGACTAAATGAGACTGTGTCAGTTTATGCGATTTGCTCGGCATCTCATAGCAACTCTGGTGGCAGAGGCGGGGAGGGAATTCAAAGATGGCATTCAGCCTCGCGGCCACCTGGCAGCCTGCACCAAGCATCTTCCACGTCTGGGAATTAGTAAGGTAGGGACTGTTCAGACAAGTGGCATAGTCACAGCACACTGGTGGTGTCCTGATGCAGTGTAGTTCCTGCGTGTCTAAATGACACCAATACTGGAAAAAATATTATGGGGGATCACGTTAGTAATGACACTGTCATAATACCTATGAAGAAAATTCACACAGTCAACCTAAATTCTGGGTTTCTTTCTTAACTCCTTTGCACCTCCACTTGCAACCATTACCAATCTTTCAACAGAAGTTTTGACTACTAAGAAAAAAAAAAAAAATCCAAACCTCTCATTTCTCTCTCAAATGGAACCAGACTGACCATCTCCTTCCTACCACAAGTCTGAGTATCTAGGTTTGCACCCGCAGCCCTACAACCCAGACCTCCCCTTGGACATTTGTAAGACGCTGCTGCTGTTACACTGCACAGCCACTGATGGGGGAGACCAGACACACCTTGCTAAAAATCATTTTCACTTTTGTTAACAGCAGAGCAAGAAGTTATTAGAGAACTAAATGAAACTGCAGCAATGTGTATTTTCTTTCTTCTGTAAAGTGAGCAAAAATGTGAGCTGTTGCCCTTTGTTTGCTTTCCAGAAGCCCTGAGCTATTTTCCTTAGAAGTTTAAATAAAGACAACACAACAGCCACACTCAGATACCACCACAGAAAAATCATCCTGAAGGATGAATTTAAAAATATTAGTAACCTAACCCAAGTTCTTAGAATGACTTTGGCAGCATTATCAGCTAAAATACTAAAATATTCCTGAAAATTATATGGTAAATTCCATGTATTTGTTTTAAGTGATCAATAGTCGTCTTCTCTATAGTTAGTCAAAAGTATTTGCTGTACAGAAAGCATACTTTCACAAATAATTTGTACATATTGCAACATTTTCTGCAGTCTCTCTTAATATTTCAGTATTTGCTACATAAAATAAGTCAAAGTAATTTAAAAATATTTGTAATACCAGGTCACCAGAACAGATGAATGCGATTGTAAAATAAGAGCTGTTTCCCATAGCGAGGGACAGTTGTGATACATGCTAAGAAACGTGCAACAGGTTTAGAACAAATCACATCTAACTAAAGTCAGATTATTATCTACTGTGCATGAGAAAATCTTCCAATCTGTAGCAGGTAAAAATTATTCATCAAAAAGACAGTTAGCACTTAAAAAGGGGGAGGGGGAGGAAGAGTTCTTCATGTCTTCTTACTTCAGAGAGTTTCAAAAAAAACGTGAATTAGTAACTGTATACAAGGTACAACGGGTAAATTCTGACAAGTACAAACTAAATAGCAACAAACATCTTAATTTCTGGTGAACAGTACGTTCACTAAAAATGTTTCCACTGAACCAAAGACTAGTGATAATTTCAGCACATAATAAACAGAGGAGTGGGTTCAGAAGAAGCAGAACTGTTCTATTTTGACATTTTAAAATCACGACCTCTTTTTTGACTTTTTTTTGCATTAAAATTGAAGTACGTGAAAAAAAGAAAAGGATGAAAGGGGTGAAGAACAGTAAGGAAAAACCTGCAGTCATTTTTTCATGTTTTTACATTCTATGAAATATCTCAAGTCAAACTGAAGGCTTTGTTCAGTTCTGCTTTGCAGGCAGGAGGAATATGGAATATATTCAGCATTTTGACCACAGAAATAAGTAAAAATCCATTATTTACACGTGTCTAATTGCAAAAAGGCTGTTGTCTAACCTTCTCCCTCTGCAGGAATTCACCGAAGATGAAGGAAGACCAGAGAGAACCACAGTACGTTCTCCCTCTGGCACTAGCGGAAGACACTAATAACCTTTGCTGGAGGTGCCACAGGCCTGCCAACCTGCTTCCCCAGGGAATTAAGGAAGCTGACAACCTGGCAGAAATCAGGATGTTACAGTAAGAGGCTTTCAAGCCTGAAGCATGCCATACACCAGAGCCTACCCCTTACTTTAGAATTAAATATGCACTTCTACATTTGAAGCCTGCTCTTGAAGACATTATTCTCTACGCCACCTTCTATTTTATGTGTGCATCCCCTTTGAAACCTTCATTCGTACAGTGGTGTTATCTTTCTAGGGGAGTGTCACCCCGCCCGATATCGAGACATATTTTTATTCTTTTATTGATTGTAACAGTAAAGTTTGCTGAACACGATAATCCTGTATAACGGCATTCATTCTGCAAGGCGTCTTTTCTGTAAGCATTTAGCCAACTTTTCCATGTTTTAAGACCACTCCAATTGCCATCGCTGCCTTCTCTGATGCTCTGGGGGGATCACAGCTCACTGGATGAGAAATACTGCTCCAAGGGAATAAAGTGCACCTCTGTTTTAGCAAGGGAAGGCTTGTGAGAGCAGATGGCTCATTGGGCTCTAACGGCCCGCTGACTTCAGCTGAATGACTCCTGTTAACTACAGGGGCTTTAAATCAGACTTTCAGAGGAGACATGACCAATCCAGCCCCTGGGCTAGGGACACTTCTGCCAAGGCAACCTTCACCAACAGCAGCTGCCATGTCTACGGTCCATGTTTTCAGATCACCACTCGCATAGTCCTTGTTAGGCAGCGCACAGGAAATAAAGAAAAAAAACCAGTCCTTTAAATGGCGGTACTCTGGTCATGACCACTGATAGCTCAGACCATGAGAAGCAGGACCACTAACAGGATCATATGTTTATATCCCACGTGCTATAAGGAAAATAGCGCTCTGCATCTTGAAAACATCCTGACGCCAAATTTACACAGCAGTAACCCCTGCTGCATCTCTGCCACAGCATCAGGTACAAAAAGGCCAGCTTTCTTGCTGACAAGAGGAGAAGATGCACATATAGCCCCAGCCCTCGGTTCGCAGCATCGACACCACCACACAGGTGACTACAGAAAACCACTCCCGAAGGTGCCCCCACCCACAGAGAGCCTTTGCCCAGCCCTGAACGCTGACACATCACGCAGCCCTGTGGGACCACAGGAGACCCGAATCTCCCTGTCCTTTAGCTTGGCACTATTACAGCATCCTTCCAAGCAAACGTGGCTGATGTTCCAAGGATGGCATCTACCTATTCTGCTACTGTCTAGATCTCCCCTCCCTCTTTTTTCTGTCTTTGGTCCTTTTTGCTACATGTACTGAAGCTTGAACAGACTGGGAGGAAGTGGGAGCAAATGGGGGGGATGGAAATTGAGCAAAAGTCTGATGACAACCTTAAATCTTCTTGTTTTCTCAGGCAAGCATAGACGAGGTAACCTTGTATCAACACAGGAATCCATTCCACAATTAAGGATATTTTCCCCTCCCATGTACTTCAACCAGAATTAAAAGTAACTTTGACAGGTGTTTTAAAGCAGTTCAGAGTGCCCTCCCATTACGAAACAGATGTTTCTGCACACCAACCGGTGTCAGCAACGCCACTCTGGGAATAATGTTTGGTTTTCAATCCCTTCCTCAAAGCCGGCAGACTCCACCTGAAGCACTGTTCTTGGGAGGCCCCTCCAAACTAGCTCCAGCCCTCCGTGTGACTGCACCCACAGGCTCAGCCCAGCGCTGGTACACCTGGGTTCTCACTCACAAGGATTTAAAAATCTCGATTCAGGAAAGCACTTGTGCATATGTTTAATTTTAAATACGTGTTTAACCTCAAACATGCATCTGCATGTTTCAGAAGGCCCTAACATTTCAATAGAGCCACCACTCACAAATTTTATAAAGGGGAGAAAATAGTCCTATGCTCTTTATTTCAAAATCCATAATATTCCTGCAGCAAGTGACACTCTCAGCTGAAACACACATGCATTGCCTCTGTACTTAAAAGCTTCACTTTACTTGATAATCTGAGATCTCTTTCATCGTTATTTTGCTCGCTGACTATTTTAGGCACAGGTATTGCTTTTATTATTGTTAGAGACAAATATATGTTCACATTACACATTTAACATAGCAGACAGAAGTCTGGATGCAACAGGCTTGGCTGCGACCTCCCTGGGTCACTTCTGCAAACGAGGCGATGCACCTCAAATGAGTTTTTAAATGTGATAAATTCAAAAGAAATAACACTTCACTACAAACATGAACAAGCTACAAGCCAAGTTCCACTAAGAACGTGTGAGTTGTTTCATATGTCTGCGTAACTCCGCAAGTTTTGTGTGTTGAAATGCAGTAAATTTTACAACATTGATGAGTGAAGGGGGGAGAGAGAGAGAGGGGTAGCTGTAGTGAAGTATCAATCCTGCTGTAGTGAACATAGTTAAACTTGATAATGGGAAGAAATGACAGAAAAATGCCTTGTTTCAATCTCCTATTCATTATTCATCATGGACAATACCCAAAAGAGACTGTATGGTAATGAAATGTGCTTACTGAATACCGAAGGGACAGCTCATCCTTATAAGACGATGACTCTTCTCCAAACTGAGCAGTCACACACAGCACTGCACTGAGTCTTTTTTGGATATAATTATAACCAAAAATGTTTTAAATAAATTCAGTAAATTTTTTTTAAAACTAGCTGGAAACAGTGAGAGTTCAGCAACCTGATACTTTCTGAGTATGGAGATTGGGTGGAACTTTTTTTAAAGTAAACAAACATCATCTTTGCATCCTCATTCCAGACAGCTTTAACTGGTTTCTTAAACCAGTTAACATAAGACAAGTCGCCACTAAAAATAAAAGTTGATATGAAATAAATTGTCATGGGGGTTATACTGGTACAGAGGCATCTCAGGAAACTAAATGCAAGCACAGGGGTACCTGAGCAGTGTCGCAGGGCAAGGGGAAAGAGGCTTTGAACAGAGATAGCAGACGTTCCTGGATAAAAACTCGTAGCATGACCCAGAAGGAGAAAGAAGCGAAAGAAACTTCTGGGGTTCCAGCTGACAGTAGGGAAATGAGGAATATTAAGCAAAGAGATTACCGTGTATTTTCAGAGTTGCGAAGGGGAAGCAGGGAGGGAATAGTTTTGTGCATCTCCTTTCTAAACAAACATGACTGCATGGGAGAAGCATCTAGTTGCCTCATCAATTTCTCTTCTGAAGAAAAACAAATGCAAGTGTTCGCTGACCGCTCCAGCCAAAGGTACAACAATATATTCCACCAGGAGGCAAAACCATCATGCAGACATGCTACAATTTCTAACTTGAGAAGCGATCATAAAATACTTTGGAAAGTTAATGAGCTGCACTCGCATATAAATCCAACCAATGCTCAGCTGGCGTAAAATAAAATACTGGCTATGTCACTGACCACAGTGCCATTAAGATTAATTTAGAGCACTCAGAGCCTGTATCATCTTGTTGAAATGGCCCAGGGACAGAAAGTGAACATGTTAACAACTAACATATAGCAAATGTAATTACGAACACCATCGCATAGCCATTTCAGCCAACTAAGACTGCCACGATCCCGCCACCACACACAGTCATTCAGGCTCGACTCTTCAGCACTGGAGTTCCTCTCATCTCACAGCAAGCTGACAACCAGATGAGTCAGCTAACTATGCGTCCTGGTTTCGGCTGGGACAGAGTTTAACTTTCTTCTTTGTAGCTGGTACAGTGTGTTTTGGATTTTGTGTCAGAACAACGTTGATAACACACTGAAGTTTTAGTTGCCGCTAAGCAGCGCTTACCCTAAGGGAAGGATT
>JAVKLA010000062.1:3594789-3619402 GCA_034782735.1 Sagittarius serpentarius | reverse complement strand
TGAGCAACAACTGAAACCATCAGGGTGTTACCAACAGTCTTCTCCTACTAACCCCAAAACCCAGCGCTGTACCAGCTACTAGGGAGACAATTAACTCTATCCCCGCCAAAACCAGGACAGCTGTGCTTGAAAATTTGACTTCTCTAAGAGGCAAACTGCCAGTAATGGCCATGGGGATGCAGGAAGATTATCAAAAACAGAAGGGGACTGAAGGAGCTAGGCTCCTTCATAGAAAGTATAAACTAATAACAAGTTGAGAGTCTTCAGATCAGCCTGTGAAGGAAAGGGCTACCAGAAGCTTCTAAGAAAAACATTTGTGTAAATATCACTAATACTCTGCTGCCAGTTTCACCTAAAGCTCTCAAGTAGCTTGTTGCTACCGCCTCTAAAACATCTACTACACTTTTCCCATGAGGGTCTGCTGTTTCCTATTAGGCAGAGCAAAGGGTTGGGGAGGGGGGGGAAAACCCAAAAAAACCCCACACACACAATGAGGGAACAAGAAAGAAATCCCAGGGAGAAGCACTGCTGCTAGATTACATGCTCACAGCGCTGACTGACTCCTTAAATGAAAGGCCAAAGCTTAAAACGTTCCCCGGTTCAAGGACCAGTCAATCTCACCGTCAGCACCCCAAAGGGATAAGGCAAGGAGAGACAGTCAGCCTCCAGCTGCCGTACCGCAGGGACTCCCACACACCACCCAGCCAGCTGCTGTTCCCAAGCGCCTCCGTGCATTACGCTTACAAATCCAAACAGGCCTTGTGACTTTTACAGCTGCATTTGATCATTGCCCAGCTCGCTCGTGAAAAAAGATAAAGAAGGTTAGTAGTCACAGATGATGTTAAACAATTATTAGAGTACTTCACCTCCGTTTTTCCTTCTAACAAAAACACTTCAAACTAACCACAAGGCCAGTGCAGGCCTGTAGATGGTGAGCTCAGTCTCAGAACATGGTAAGCTTTTGGAGGAGAGGGCCCATGGAGACATGAGCAGCCTCAGCAGCAGCCTGGACCGTGCTTGTGAGGAGAGAGCTCCCCTAGGCAGCAGCGCACGGCGCAGAGGAGCTAGCAGGCGCGCTGGCATTGCTGCGTGTTACAATCCAGCATCGCTCAGAGACACGTGTATGGCAGAGGCAGAGCCACGTCTGAGCTAATAAGCCTTGACTCGCAGCACCGTAAATGACCTGGGACACGACGCTCTGCTGACATTGCTATCCCACTCGCCGTTCCAGAGGCAGCTAAATCAGTGCCCGTTAAGGGATCACCACGCTGTACTTGCACTGTACTCCGCTGAGGATTACTCATCTCTCCCTAAAAAGAACAGATGTGCTTCATTCCTTTCACGCCAACACATGAATGGGGTCAAACACGAGCTGTGCAATAGCTGTAAGTCGGCTGAACAGCCATCATTTGCCACATTCTTCTCCATCATTTTCTGTATCCAGACACCATACCACAGACCCTTAAGCAGCAACAAAGGCTGCTCCGTTGGTCTTCTCTGCCCCAAGTTTCACTGACGCGCTTGCACACTCTGCAAAGCACACTGACGTAAGACCCTGAGACATGACTCTTATCTGAATGCCGATTTTTACTTTGTCATTACTGCTGGGACAGCTAAGGGGCTTTCAGACTCTCGAGCAATAAGCGTTCTGAAAGCTCTAGGGTAGCACTGAATGGAAAGAAAGCAATTTAATAGGTGGCGGTCTTTGAGCTCATAAAAACTGATGCATCTTCACCACATGCTACAAAGAGCAAGTATTCTGGAACAAACTCCAAATCCGAGGTCACTGAGGGCTCAGGAATTACAGAAATAGATCGAGTTACTAGGTTGCTCACATAAGCAAGCCAGTAAGGACAGCAAGGAAAAGATCTGATAGCGCTTCACTGCTTTTTGGTCCTGCAGCTTACAAACAAAACTGAGCCAAGAAAGCAAATAAAAGATTAAGGGTTTGGTCTACACTGAACACTGCAATGTTTGAAGAGTTGATCTGTCATGCATTTACTCCCACATTACACAGCATGATCACAACTATGCAGTCTCTCCATTTAAATTAGTGGTGTCTCCACACCTGACCTCAGTGGGTACGTTACTTATCCCCGCTAGTTTATATACCAGTAGCTTTCCTAGCTGTACACTGCACTGCATTCATATGGATGTATTCAAGGACTTAAAACCTACAACAATCAATATCAACACAAATATTTAGAAAGTACAGGAATGGATGGAACAATATGACCCTGCGAACAATTCTGTCTCATTTAACTCCCATGGTGAGAGAGTTAACAGTAACCTGAGTTCAATTTCTGGACACAAAAACCGGGCTCCCAACAGGTTTGTACATTGTAGTCTAATCTGAAAAGAAAAAAGAGCTCCGATTCAGAAGTTTCTTGTACACTTGTGGATTCTGGGATTCCTTTACTAAAATGAAGAAGCTGGAGAGGAACAACTCGGAAAACAAGTGTATCTTCAGCAGTACAAGGTGTTTGGAGGCCATTTGCAGTCATCTGTGAGCCATGATAAACAGCCAATAGCACATTATACTAGTATGAAATGCTATCCAGAACACTGAATTTTAACTGGGAGGGAAGGGATTTCATTATTGCTATTATTATTATATTATTATATTGCAAATAGGTACTGTGGAGACACAGCATCCATGATTACAGAGTCTGTGATTCCACAGTCAGCTATTCGAAAAGAAAATTCCAGCTTGCAAACAGTTTGCAGATGTTCAAGACTACATTCATTAAAAATACATTGTCAGATCCAATCCGGAACAAAATGCAAGTTTGCAAAGTCTTTCAAAGTTGTTGTGGATTCCTTTTCGTGTTTTGATTCCCGTATAAGCACATTCTAAAATGAATTATGTTTCCATTGTGCATTTCCCCACAAACAGTGCAGCACTGTGCCAATGCATGGTAATTTGAAACATTAATGTTATTTGAAAATAACACAGAAAAGGTACTTCTGTTATTTCTTTTGATAAAATGAAATTGATAAGTTTGCTGAAACTATGTTTTATACTACTTTCAATTACAGTGTAACTCAGTCATGTAAATACTACCACTGTAGCCTTATATCCCTCTCTGGTAACTCTGCTTTCACCACCCAGGGGTTCAGCTGCCTGCATGCCAAGGTCCAGCTCTGGTACTGCCTGGCTGTGTAACTACTGAAGAAGATCTATGAGAAAGTCTGGAGGCAGATAAAACCATGAAAATACAGAGGTTATCGAGCCAACATCATCGCTAGCTCGGGGATTCAAGAAGAAAATACCAACACAAAGGTATAAAACCATCGAGAGAGGTTAGCTGGCCCTACTGGGAATCATCACCTCCAGTCATCACCATGATCGGTGTCATCAGAGCTGGTGGAAGATGGCAGCTCAGCAACACTGAGGGTCTACTGAAAGGAGCCACACAGGACAACCCTTCCTCCCCAGCCAGCGCCTGCCAGGCCAGCAAAGATCGTGAGCAATGGTGAGCGCATGGACACTGAGCCTAGTGGCTCATTAACTCCTAGGTACCTCTTGTGTGCATTATCAAACAAGTAATTGTTTTACACTTTTAAGGTGAGTGTATCCTGCTTGCAGAATCTTTTTATACCCAGCCCAAACAAACCAAAGAGGGGTTGTAACAGGCCTTACCCTGGCAACAACAAAATTCCATTATTTGTAAAGCCAATAACAGAACAGACACTAAATACGTAAGTCACACTCATGACTTTACAGAATCAGGATGTCTATTTCCCCTGCAATCAACTAATAAGAAAGTCATTTGTATTTATATGAATACAAGAATAAAATACAAAAGGCATGTATTTTACTTAAAACACTGTCTGGGGTTAGCCATACTGGGCAATTGTGCCTTGCCAAGCACTGATTTGATTTTCATTATACTGCACTGACGGCAAAGTCATTTATCTTTTTTCAGCTCCCAGTCTCCTTTTATCTTTCTCTTATGCTTCTGTATTTTTCCTCTATCCTGCAGTGTTGCTGAATGCTGATGAGCAGAAAATGGTACAAAACCACAGTCAGTCTCTTTCAGATTAAAAGTTCAGGTCTGGAAGGTCCAACTTTTTTCCATTTTGGAGTTCCCAAAGACGCTGGGTATTTGGCATTGTCCAGCTATATAAAGATTGGTTAAATATTTCACTAGCTGTCCTTTCTCTAGACTAGACAGACTTTCAAACAATGACATGATGTTTCTTCATGGTTCTAATGTGCTCTCCATTAAGAAGAGAAATTATCTTCCTGTCACTGCAGTCTTGGATGTTTTAACAAAAAATAAAGTGACCAATGCAAAAACAGTTTTCCACATATCAGAACCACAATTTCTACAATGTCTTTTTTGCATTCAACTTGTTACATTTGTAGATTACTAATACTCCATAAAAATCAGGAAAACTGGAGATATACAGAAGAAAAAAAAAAATCTTCCCAGTGTTCTAGTACTTAGCCTTTAAGTGCATTAGCATCTCACCAGGGATGTGCAAACAACTGACTTTTTCAATTCACCAGCTGAACTTGCCATTCTTAGTTTGTTAGTATTGAATCAAGACTGCCTTAACCCTGTTTCCCCAACCGAAGTATTTAATGTCATGACAGACAATACGTTCCTCTTGAAAGAAAGCAAAACGTTTAGTTTCCTAAGATTTGCTCAAAAAAAAAAAAAAAAAGTAACAGAATTACAGTCAAAACACTACAAGGTATGGTTAGAGTGATGCTTCACAAAGCAGACACCTCAGATGTCTTTCAGGTCCTAAAGGTCTCTGTGATGTACATGTCTGCATACCAGATGGTATCCGTACCTTCACTGTCAGGCAGTGGAGGTCTGTTCAATAGAGTTAATACAACCTAGAGTGACTCAGAATATTCCAGAACAGATACACCCACATCAGGTCAGCTAACACTGACTAAAATACACTCAAAGTGTTGAAGATGTTGGTCAACTTCAGCATAGCAATTGCAATCATTAATGCCACTAGACTTCTCACACAGCAGTGACCTGAACCATGATTACCTATGACCTCTGGCAACAACCTTCATGTTCTCTATTCACCTGTTTAGGCGTGTATATCATCACACTGTCAGAATCTTTTTCAGCAAGACTTTCCAGTAAAGTTCCATCAAAGTTTCCTGCCACAAAACAGAACATGCGGCTGCCATCTTCTTGCTAGTCATGGACTCTTCTGCCACACCAGCAGAGGCAAGCAATAAGGAACGTGTCCAGAACTGACATGGACGTACAAGTAGAGAAGCGTGCAGTCTGCGCAGAATTATTCAGAATAGTCCTTTGTGCAAAATGCTGCAGGTGAATCTCATGGCACCAACTGGCTGGTTGGTAAAACAGCAGATGAAATTCAACAAGGGTGAGTGCAAAGAAACGCAAACAGGAAAAAATAACCGTAACTATACATACATGGTAATAAGAGTCTAAATGAGCTACAGCTCAGGGAAGAATTCTTGGACTTACTGTGGACGGCTCTCTGAAAACGTCAGCTCGATGCTCAGCAGATATTCAACAGGCAAACACAATGTTACAACTGATTAAGGAAAGAATAAAAACATCATTATGCCACAGAACAAACTCAAGCATATAAACTCTGAGCACTGCAGGCAGTTGTGGCACCACCCCTCTCTTTCGCTCAGTGTTTCAAAACAGGCACTGTAGAACTTAAAAGGCACAGAGAAAGGTGATAAGAATAAGAAGAGATGGGAAGTGAATCCTGTACAAGGAGAGATTAAGTACTTTTGAGTTCTGAAAAAGGACAGCTAAACCATCTGTAAAATCAGGACCAGTACACAAGAAGCAAGTGAAGAACAACCAGTCACTGATTGTCACAGCAAAAGAAGAGGACAGCCAGTGAAAATGTGGAATAAATGCATTTAAGTAAACAAGACACGTAAGTAAAAATACAGATCTTGTTGCCACCAATTGCACGGAGAGCAAAGTGCAACAGCTTCCAACACGGATAATGTACATTCACAGAGAGCAGGTCCTTTGGTGGCTATTAAACCACTGGCCCATGTATAACTCCAGGTCAGGGTCACTGATAGCTGGAATCTAGGAGTAATACTCCACCCGTTGTAATCTCTAAACTGGTCTCCATATAGGACACAGTAAAATATTTTCCTCTGTGGCTCAGTTCTTTTAAAAGACTGGAAAAAAAAAATTTTCAGTGTAATCTGACACATGACTTGGAGGCCAGCTCTGGCTGTGGGTCCCTTGCACAGGGCCTCTTGCTAGCAGATAATACAGGGGGGGTTTCTCCAACTACAGTGACCAACACAGCTAGACTCCAGGAAATAACTGGTAATGGGTTCTTAATAATCAGGAAGGTGAGGTACAGATAGAGAAACGGTAACAACATCTCATCCCTCTGAAGGTCTCACTTGTAATTCACACATACCAAGCACCTGGCATTAACTTCTTCACCTGAGTAATAATGAGAGCAGCTTGGACGCGAAAGAGCAACACCTCCACGAGTCAGAGCGGCAAAATACTTTCAGAAAGAGTTTTCCGTTGTTTTTACTCCACAGTTATGATAGCGTATCACTAAAAAGGACAGTCATGCATTTCCTCATCCTCCCAAGTTAGATCCACGGACCATTCACACATTGGGCGAGATGGTTCGGTCAAAAGGTTATTAAATTTTTTTCGTTAGTTCCCCTTTGGATTATTGCAGTGAACAGGCTTACTGGTTAGCCATAGATCACTAGATCCGACAGAAACGATACAGCCAAAGTGCGCGGGCGAGGGTGCAGGGGAACAGCTCTGTGCAGTCGCAGCTCTCAGATACGCTGCGTTACGTACAACACTAAACTGCAACCTACGGTTCAGCAACGTTATTTGAACTTTGTCTGCTGAATGAAAAACACAGAAGTCCTTAGACCTGAAAGGCAGCAGTCTGAAATGCCTAGATGCCACAAAGCAGCCACTGAAGAAGAAAGAAAAGGATATGAAAATCTGTGGTTAAGGGTTGGTAGGCAGGGGGAAGCTTGTCCAAGTTCAGGTGACAGAGCTCAATAAATATGGAAAAGCACTTCAACTTGTAAGTGTTTATCGTAACTGATACAGTAGTTCATCCTCATGAAAACACCCCAGCATCAGTAAATCTCCTCTGCATTTGACAGGAAGCATCTTTCAGAGCAGATAGATTCTGCAGGGAAATCAGTTTTGTTCTGTTCTGGACTTCCTCATGTAGGTACTGCAAGGTATCATTGTACTGGTGAGTTCAATTAGGGAATAGACTGTATAATTAAATGTATTTAAATACTTTAAATGCCGCTAAAGCGCATACGTACGTACAAAACACTACTCAGGATATTTCCTCTTAGCCATCAACCCCTGAATAACAGAACTATGAAACCAGGCAACTCTACACTACCAGCTGCACTATGATTCACTGATCCTTTTTATCCTCACAATACTTCATGGTAGTATAATCATTCCTAGTCATGTGTGACTCATCAAAGTATTTTGTAGTAAAGACAAATGTTATAATATGCCCTATTGTAGCCATGCAAATTACGAATCTTCATTTCCATACCTAAATTATGCTTTCGCTGAACTTTTTCTGCTGCTCAAGCAGCTCTCGCATACAAGCTAGTTAGGCATTTCAAAGTTGTTTCATAGCAAGGAGTCCCGGGCTTTCTGAGAAGTGGCCTTCTTCATCCTCTTTCGCATTCTCAAGCCTCTTCACGCTTTCAACATCACTGTTGTGAAAAGGTCTGCACTAGGTTCGTAACTCTAAGCTACCACCGTATCTCCTCTCTATGCCTCAGGTGTTTCTTGTGGCCAGAGGTTAATGTAACGTGACTTGGCAGACAAATAACACAATACTTCCCACGGCAACTCTGAACGACTGGTCCTCTGTGGAGCATCCCAAGCCAAGCGATAGAGACACAAGGAAAAGTTTCAAACTTTCTTTTTCTACGCCAAGATATCGTACTCCCAGTGAATTCATCTTTCTATCTTGGGGCCTATTAACTTTAATGTACTCATTGCTATCCCTCTCCACAACAGATGTAATATTTTTAAGTAGAAAACTTAGAGTCTACTCTCAATTTCTTAATCCTCTGCATATTGAAATTTTTTTAAAAGTAATCATCAGGGTCAATGGGTGACTGCAATGTAATTTTAAAACTGCTCATATTAACTGCCTAAATTTCCAGTTCAAACCAAATGGGCTTGGCTCAAGTATAAACATTCAACAGCTCCAAGGAAAGTAAAGTATAACTGCGGGGTTTTTTTAAACCAAACACAAAAAAGAAACACCAGTCCACATTTCGTGGGTAAAACAGCAGATCACAATAACGCATACGAAGAATCACAGCCCCATGGAGAATCCTAACCAAACCTCAAACTGAGGAAGGTCTCAGGTTCCAGAAGAAACCCCTGCTACGTACTCCTTTAAATGAAACAAAGGGAATAGAGAAGAAATAATATATACTCCTTTCCCTATAGAAACTAGAATAGCAAGAGTTTTTTTAATTCAAGTGCAAAGGCAAACGTACACTTTATATGCATTACAGATGCATACTCTCTGTGCAAGTAGATGGACAAATATTTGCATGAACACAACTTGAGCTTGGAATGATAGGAGGCTTCCAAATAAGGGCAGAATGCTACTACTACCTTTGCTGGTGCTTCTCACAGAAAGATGATACAGTAAAAGTACCGTGGACTGAAATATATCAGATATTCCCTGTGATCACTCTGTTCTCTTACTCTAGAACGGCATCTTTAACACATTTTAAACATACAGAGTTGCTAAGGAATAAAAACCAAAGGTTAATGAAGAAAAGAAAACCAAGTTTGGGCATCATTCCCTTTCCATCACCTGAATCCAGTTAGCAGAATTTCCGTAAGATGAAAAGAATAATTCCTTTAGTTGGGGGTGGGGGGAGCGGGGGGGAGCTTACGTCTTCTCTGACACAGCAGTAGTCAAAAATATCAGTATTTATTTTATGAATGCATATGCATTCATACATATGACTTTAAATGAAGCAGTACATGTTATCACTCACTGACATTCCCACATACAGATTTGGGCTTCTATCTGAATTACTCGGGTCAAACAAAAAATTATCAAAAATATTCTCACCAGGTATAAATCAGTGCCCATTTTTTACCCATGGTATTTATAGGGTAACAATGAACTTACTCCAAAAGAACATTATCAAATTCTAAACATACAGGAACACTTTTCAGTAAAACAAATCACAGCACAATGTACTCTTGTTGAACCATGGACTGTGATTTAATTAGCCAGAGGACTGGACAACTACAGGAAACACGTATGTGGTAGGCAAACGATCCAGTAGGTTTACTTCTTTCTTTGAAATTATTCCATAGGAATTCACTCCCCTTCCTCCTCCTCCACCTTTTATTCCTTTCTTTTATCTTTATTAACTAAGGTACTGCTTGCTGTCCTGAGGATATGAACTCTTAACTGAGGTTCCAAGCTGCTGTGACTATCAAACTACCCACCGCTCTCAGGGAAGGGAGGGTAAGAGGGAAGAAAGTGTGGGTACTGCCAGAGGCACCCCCGTGAATGCCAATAACCACCTTTTGCTTCTTATCCCCTTCCCGACTGTTGTCATTTCAAATAAATAAAGTATTAGTCTTCTCTTTCTGTCCTACACTGCCACACAGCTCCACTGCACACTGTGAAACAAAACGCATCGCTAAATATTTTTCAGGATAATCCACTGTGGGATAACTTTTTTTAATACACTTTAGGTCATTTACCCTTCAAAGAGAAACATAATCTGCTTTCAAATTATGCTGTTCCAAATAAGAAGATAACAGGCTCGGTTCTCATCTCTGGCTGCTCGTGCTACGTCTCAACAGCATGCAGCAGCCAGAAAGCTGCCAGGCAGGAGCAGTGGAGGATCTCCTAGGGGTACCGTTCAGTGGAGCCAAGCCAACGCGGCTGGTTCTCCGCCACCTGCACGAGAGGGGTGCCAGGGGACCGGGCCGTGTGCCAGCCTCGAGCAGTTGGGCAGTCGCGGCAGCTGCTATGAGATGGAATAAACTCAAGAATGAGACCACCGTCTGCAAAGGCGGTCGAGAATCACCCTGGCTATTCCCACCGTTGCAGTTTGCCCTGCGCAAACGACACCCCTGCAGAGTAGCAGGGAAGGACACGTGAAGCCAGTCTGTGCCAGGCTGGACCCTGGAAAAGCACTTTTAAGCTATGAAGTGGTGCTTATTCTGGCATCTTACCAAAAAAAAAAAAAAAAAAAAATCATCTTTGGAAGAGGTACCTGAAGTGTGAAAGCAGCCCACTGGAAGAACAGAAGAGTCTTGTTAACCCTACAGACACCTTCACAGAATATCAAACAAACAGACTAGCTCCTCTACTAGTACAAACGGGGGTAACACCACAAACCATAGAGCCTTTCCTCTACTCCAGGCAGCAAAAAATACTGGGACAAAGGCAAAAATAAGATGGCATTTGTGCAGGTTTTCCAACACAAAAAATTCAGGTAAAGGCAAGCCTAAAAGGTGAATGTTACAGATACCTGACTGTCTGAAAAGGAGGGGTCGGACTGGCAACAGTTACGAATCTCTGAAATGAGTGGTTCCTCTCCCACCACTGGCTATAAAAACTGGGAACAAATAGCCTAAATTTCTTGTTCCTGTATGAAAAATAAGATTAAAACTTACCTAAACCCTGAGGAGGGACTGGTCTATAAATAAATAAAAGTGCACATCACTCTCCTCCCTCACAAACAGCGTATGTGTCACTCAACTAGATGTCAACTTAGCCACCTGCCTCAGTAATCCGTTTTCACTGCACACAGCGCGGTTACTATGGTAGGTATATGGGATAACACTGGTTTGACTGACAGATGTTCAGGCTGGTGCAGGAATGTGTTCACCTGTATGTTGTCATGGGGTGAGATACCTCCTAGAGATTATTTGGCACTTCATTTTTGCTTTTATAGCAAGAGCATGACTCTTACGGAAACATGTTAATAGACTCTTGCTACTTCCTTGGATGTCAGAAAGCAGAATTCACGTTGATGCCAAAGACAGAGACCTTAACGAGCAAGTTAATGAAGTCAAATATGACAGCAGAACAGAAGAGGCATAAGGAGACATGAAAGAATGTAGTACAGAAAGCAGAGCACAGCTCAAGTGTTCAGCCTTCAGCATGAGCTATATTGTCACAGTCCATACTACTAAGCATATGTTCATTAGCACATGAAAGGAAAAGGAAATAGAGCCTTTCCTCTTCCATCTCCCTCCTTCCCCTGCTTGTAACGTGGGAAATGGGGGGAAGTACAGGGACTTCACACTACTCTCCTCTGAGCAAATGGCACAGAAGGAGTGGAATGTACTAAGAGCCTCAGACCTTTCTTTCTCTTCATCAGCCAGAAGAGACCCCAGATGAAGCAGCTACAGGCTGAACTGCTCTGGAAGGTACGGAATTGCAATCGGGACGCTGTTCTGACAACCATCAGGCCAGGAATCACATGTGCTGCCTCTCTCTCTGCTCCCTATTATTGCAGGCAAGCCATAAACCTCCAAATTAGCCAAATTAAATGATTGGACTAGATGATCTTACAGGTCTTTTCCAATCTAAGCAATTCGATGATTCTACGATTCTAAACTAAATTGTGCTTTTTGACAGTCTCCTTGATACTACATACAAAGTTAAGTACACCACTGCCGCCAGATACTTACAGGTGATCTTCCTAGCCAAAACCAAAACAAAGCAATGTTCCCAAACTCAAGTCTTTCAACTCAATAACATTATTTGCAGAGTGCAGCTGGGAGTTTATGTTAATAAAACAAATATCACATTTAAATATTGCATGTAATACAAGTGCTGACGGACAGCACTTTTAAAGGAATAAGCACAATACATGTACGGTCTTTTCCTAGTGCATTCGACTTGCAAATTCAACCAGAAATCAATAACAATGGATTGCAAGTTTACAATTTGTTTTTAACAGATTCCCTGGCATATTCAGTTTAGCATGGATGCTGATCACATAGGTTTTTTGTTTGTTTGTAGCATATTTCGTAGCTATAGTATTTAAAAATTAATAAACTAGAAGTCATTTTCAATATACAAACCTAAAACAGAATGGATAAACAAATACTGATGCAGTGAATCTGAAAAAGCTACGATTTCTTTGGATTACTAATGTATTATATTACAGTTTCCCATTAACTAAAACGATTCACAGTAGTAAGCACTGAACTGAGTAAAAGGTATTTGTAGAACCAGCCTTTCTGTTGCTACTACAGAGAAAATTTCATACAAGCAAAAGAAAGCACAAACACACCTATCCATGTTCATACGTGTGTGTCCTTTTCTAGCTCAACATAAGTGCATACCTCCCAACACATTCTTTTAACGTGCATTTTATTTTTAACTGTTTGATGAAACCTATTTTGGGGAAGGCAAGAGTGGGACATTTGCAATGAAAACCAAAAATGAATGGGTATCACCATATCACTAACAGAGCAGCGTTTCAGGACATATAAACATTAAACGTTACAAGTCTGCATCGTGCCAGGCTTCAGAAATATGCCTGGTGCTTCCTGCATTAGCTGCTATCTGTTTATCAGATACACGTGTGGCCTCCCAGTGGTAAGTGACGGGCTAATAAAAGTTACTTCTCAGGTATAGGTGGGCTTAGAAAGTAGAGCTCAACCCTGGAGCTGGACTAAATTCAGGTTGCAAAGGAAGAAAACTTAATCTTAATTGAGGACTAATTCTACTTTTGATAGCTAAATCATACCACTGTAACCAATTTGCTCACCCACAAAGAATTATCTTGTGTTATAATTGCTTCAATACTGATTAATAAATAATAACTGATGGAGAGACTTTGCTGGCAGTTAATAACCAGCAGCTGAAGAGAAGGCCTAAGGAAGAGCCTCAGGCCTTTAACCCTGGTAGTCATTAACTGACAGAAAACGCCTGGTCTTGAGGTCATTACTGCTATTACATAAAAATATGAATACATTTTCCAAATACAGAATAATTTTCTAAAAGCTACAGGCTGAACTGCACAGTAAGTACAGAGTTATTTTAGAGAGAACTGATGTTTTGGGTTTTCTCTAGCAACTAACAAATGATGGAACCCACTGGGGAAAAAGTTATTCTGAACAGTTGTTCAACCTGATTACTTTTTTTTTTTTTTTTTTAAGACTACCAATGAAAGTCAGCTCTTCAGTCTGCTCAGACTAATCACTGCACTGGAGATGAGGGAATGCCCAGCCCAGCTCTCCAGCATCTCACGGATTATTAGCAGCACTACACTACCTCCAGACATCTTGTCTTAAGGGCAAGTATAAAACCATGGTCTCGCGGTGCTGGACCTAAACTAACATGAGCTGCTGGACACGCACTGATTCTGACCTAAGTCTGCTTATGTGACTCTGTTCACTAGTCCTTCCTGGGCAAAAATGATTTTTCACTTGTGCAGAATCAAGCGAGCATTACTGCACGGATCCCATTTTTGAGACCACTCTATCTTCTTGTGTGATGCTGAGCCAAACTGAGTGAGCCCCCCAAACTCATGCCTAAGAGAATTCAGTGCTGGGACATTTATTCAGGCCCTCTGCAAGCCAGAGCGCACTACGGAAACAGTCACTATCTTATTTTTCCTTTAGTCGGATTATTACAGCTCCTCCTCATTGGTCAGGATAAGACTTAACTGTACTGTCAAGTATTGAATTGAGACCTTTGCTAACCAGGAGCTTGTGATCTCTAATTACATCTTAGATAAAGTAATAACAAAAAAACAGCAGTGCAATAAAGGTTGCCCTTATTGTGGTATGACTTTTCTCAGAAGATCTTTCTTAGCCTCAAGGTCTTTCTCTGTATCACGGCGAATTACTTGGCACTGATGACTCTACAGTAATGTTTAATATAACTGAAACCAAAACGTGCCCAGCTGTAGAGGTCTCTTCAAAACGTAACGCGCTGGGATTCAGCCATCCCACGGAGGTCCTACCCGGAGCAGCTGACCGAGCCGTGGCCAGGCCCACACGCTGCCAGTCACGCAATATGTGCTGCAGCCATTTTGGAATAGGAACGGGAGTTGCAAAAGCGAAACCATGCAAAATTCTCCTTTCAGCACTGCCTTCCATCAGCATTCCTCCTCCCACTCACCACCACCCACCCAGATAGCCACTTCCTTTCACTGCTGCTCACTCCCACCCGCTCTGGTGCTGCCTGCACTTGCTTTTTTAACCCCTGTGCGCACAATTCCTCCTGACTCCGCTCCTTTCCACGCACTTTCTTTTTAGCGGATACTCCCCCTGACAAGGGCCAAACTCTTTAAAGCTGCCAGTTGGCGCTTTATTTCCATATCTATCTCCACATGCCATCCACAGGAAAAGAGAACGGTGGAAGATGAATCTCCCTGAAACGTCTCTTTCCAGCAATGTATTCACCTCCACTGACACACTGTGCTTTGTCCCTAAGTGCTCACTCTTTCCACTAACTAAAGAGAGAAAGAATTAGCAGGGGGAAAAAAAAGGAATTAAAATAACTTGTAAGACAGTGAGAAGGCATGCAGGATATAGTGAGTTTCCATATGCACCTGACAAAGTAATGAGAAACAGAGGGATTGGAGAATAGAAGTACAGCTAAACACAAAGTATAGTAAAAATAAATCCAGATAGGAGAAAAATAAAGTAACAATAGTAGGAAAAGGCCTGTCGGATTGAAAGCACAGATAAAGACAACAATGAAGGAAAGACACAGAGATGATGTGACAGACATTACAATCCAGCCAGCTTTTAAGAATTACTGAGAAAGAACATACTTAAGAGGTATGACTGGGAAACACAACATACTAGTAGAAGCAAGCAACCATGTGAAGGTAAGCGGAGTTTTCTGGATTATTGTACTGTGCAAAGATGACAGTACACGGACCCCATGATTTTCACCAACCACAGCTGTCACAACTGCTAGGGCCACGCAAAGATCAGCTAAGCCTGCTCATAAGGGCATCTCTCCTCCCTCAGTACAGCATTACCTCAGGCAGCACCCTGGCAGAACTATACTGCTGCCTAGTCCGCAGCAGCATAGATGACTGCACCACAGTCCTTTCCACAGGAATCAAGCCCCTGCCCAAAGGCAGAGACAGCTGCAGTGATTTCCTGTAATTCCAGACAAAACTGAACAACATACTACGTATCTGTAACGCATATAAAAAGTCAACTCTGCTTTTAAACTGCCTGCTCTGGAACGGATTCTGATCAGACCCATACAGACTAGAGTTACGCTAATGATTCACATCCACCGAGCTGTGCTCCTGGAAAAGCACTGCTTGTCTTAATTCTCCTTTCCAAATTAATTTTAGTGCATGAAATACAGAACATCTTCATGTCTGCAAGAATTACATAGGATACACCAAAATTACAATTTTGATTGGCTACCTAAGCTTTCCAAAAGTCAGTTTCTGTTTACAGTTTTATTAGTATTGAATCTCACGCTTAGGTTCAAATTAATTTTGAGGTCGATGCCATTCTTTGAGAAAAACTGAACAGGTAACACTTAACCATTTTTAAGGAAGAAAGCTGCTTTTAAGCCCACTGTTTCTTCTATTCATCTGGGAGTTCATCTACCCTTGACCGTAGCACTTTAGTAAGACTGGTCAGCTGGAAGACAGGTGAGATTTTAATCATTAACATGCTGTCAAAATTTGAAAGGACAGCCCTCCCCAAATGTTTTGTGAACCAAAACCAGGTTCATGAAAGCACCAAAACGAAAGCAAAAATATATGCAAGCTGAAGTCTTTTAGGTGTCTACTATATGTCTATATTGCATTAATTGAAGAATGATTCCCCAGTGCAAGAAATGGCCTATCAAGATGCTTCAATATGGAGGTTCGGTTTATTTTCCTGAACATTCATTCTTTTTTAGAAGAAAATTTACTTTTATCATACATTTACATTCATTGCCATGGACATGGGAGCAACTAAATTTTAGTGAAAAAGTGGCTTCAGAGGAAACCAAGAAGTCTAGAAACGCATGTGCCAGGATCCAGGAAATTTCAAATTCACCCAGTAGTGTCCATGAACTCCTGGTATCGCAATACAAAGGACTGAAAAAGACGGGATTACCCCAGCAATTGATCTGAACAAACACAGCTCTGAATGGAAGTGTTTGCCATGAGCTCATACCTTAAAAGATACTCTTACAACAAAACTGAACAACAATTAAAGATGATCAGGTCACAAATGGACTGAAAAACAGCAAGGTATTTTTAACCAATAACTCAGTGTAAACTATTTTGGTATTCCTGGGCATTAATATACCTCTGTGATAGGGGAATTATGAAAAACAGGAGCTAAAATTCTAAACTAAGAATTTTATGCGATAAGAGACTATCTCTATGTAGGCTTTTGGACTTCAAGTCTTTGCAAAGATTACTAACTGACTTGTGTAACTGTCGGCAAAGCTCTGTATAGTGGTACAGTCAAGGCGGCAGAGTATACATATGTATGTCTTACATGCGCTGAACCAACAGACCCAAGCAAAACTATCAGGCTCTAGTAGCCACAAATTCCTAACAAATTAATACTTGGATTTTCTCTTCAGATTCCTGTTAAACGTAAAGTCTCGAGAACAGTTTTGCCAAACATGAGAACAGCAGAAAGTTATCCATTATTGTCTATAAGACATGAGTATGCCTCCCACTTCAGGGTATCAAACCTACTCAAGCAGCAAAAGTCTACAGCATATGAACTCTGAATAACACTACAAGAAAATAGATTCTCCTTGAGTTAAAGAGGAAGAAGCCTGTATCTTTCAAACTGACGGTCCCGAGGTCCATCCCCCATGTTGCACGTATTTGCTTACACCGATGTCGGAAGCTACTGCTTGCAGGTCTTTCTCAGATGAGTCTAGTACATTTCAAAGTGAGATAACAGAGTAGTTATCGTGTGTGACAAACTTGCAAGTGTTACACTGTATTAGAGCACAAGGAACATGAGACCTACCTACTAGAGTATACACCAAAAACTTCCATCTCATTAGAGCTAAAGGAGAATCGCAAGTAATCACTGTTTTCTAAAGCTGAAAAATGCCAGACCATTCTTAGTTTAAGCCCAAATCCTTTAGCCGGTGGAGTACATTACAATGAAAATCATCAACTCCTACCTGGATAGAAGTCTGTTTCAGTACTGGTTGACAGAGAGTAAGAAATGTCCTGATGTCTCAGCCTGTTCTACTAGGCCAGCGAACGCTCCTCTGACTATTACAACAGCCACAGGCAACCAATTTGTCATCCCAAGAACAATCCCTCTTGTCCAGATAATTAATCTGCTGGTAGCAACACTAAGAACCAGGCATCCACCTCTCCCTTCTTACTTCTTTGCCCTGGCACTTGTGAGATCCTTTTCTAAATTAACTCAACTCACTGAACTGACAGAGAAACAACCCAGCCAAAACAAAAAACAAAACCAAACCAGAAAAAAAAAAAAAAAACCACACCACCAAACCCAAAGGCTTTCAGCCACTGCAGGTAACCACTGCGACTGCAAGCGCGGCTTCAGCAGTTCCCACATCCTTACATTCGTAGGTTAAAGCACCACAGAGAACCACTTCCTAGCCATGCTTCCTCCTCCTCTTCTGTGGGACCAGACAGTAGTCTCATAGTCTGCTGGCCATGGTATGAAAGGGCTGGAAAGGAGTGAAAGGCCCCCCCAGTGTCCTACCCAGCTGTCCCAGTGACAAAAAACAAGACTTATTTCCCCGTCACTTCATTACAGCCTCAATGAGGGATGCCAACGCAGAGGACTGTCCTGTGTCCACCCTCCCTCATCTACAGCACAGACTTGAATCTGTACTAGGGCTCTGGCAGTCACACAAAAAGCTGGATCAGCTGATTTGGTTGAAAACTCACCACATTTTCATTTATTTTTTCAGCTCCATTTTCAGACAGACCATACAGCTGTACAGAGCTGAGGGCTGGCACAAGAAAGGCAAAGAAAGCCTCTGGCTCAAAGAAGGTGGGATCAGCTTCCTCCACAGCAGCTCAATGCTTAGGCTAGCTCTAAGTGGTTACGGAGGTGTTTCCTGACCTCATCAGCCACGGAAGGGAGGCCTACAGTCCTTCCTCGTGCCCCAGGCTACAGCACAGTTATAGAGCATTTGCAGAAATAACAGGTAAACACCCCCTTTGCTCAGGCACACAGCTTAAACTGCCACCTAGCCCTCTGCTTCCAAAACTAGCTCTGTTTTGTTAATCACTAGCTAAAAAGGAAGGGTTTCTCCGTACATTCACCTGAAAAGTCAAGACGACAGCGCGGTGAAATATTCTACTAAGCTGACAGCATTTCTCATGTATGTTTTGGCTTGTTATACAGTGCTGAGCTTGATATTTGTGAACAAAAACAAAACTGACATAAATAAAGGATTTTCTCTCTTTTTTTTCATGGCATAACTCCTGGAATCGTGGCATATTTGGAAACAACAGCTCCAGACAGTTAGTCCTTCCATCAACCTGGACCTCCACAGGAAGCTGATAGGTTGTAAAGTCCTGCTCCTTAGCAAGAGATCTAAGATAGGAATTATTTATCAGCCACCTGAGCTAGCACACAGCACACCAGGGGACATGTCAGTACTGAAGGAAGGAGGCTGGAAACCCTGCCAGTATTACTGCTTTCTTTTAACAAATAGTCCTACAAATGCTGCTATTGAAAAGGCTACAGGAAAAAACAAGAGAAAACTTCCCAATAAAATCAAAGTGAAGTGAAATGGCATATTTAAAAGCTTAAAATGTCATCAGACAACCACACCTACTAAGCTAACCAGTTACAAAAAGCAGCAGACAACCCAAAAATGTTAGACAAACCTTCAGAAAAGGTCCCAAACAATACACACTATCATTAAACAAGCTGGCAAATTTTAGGAACGCTAATCAAGAAAACACTTTAGTATTTGACATTACGATCCCTCACAAAAAGTGAGGGTTTTCAAAATAACGAAATGTATTTGATACAACATTAGAAATACTTACAACTACTCCACTCTTGGTGACAGTTTCACGGTATGTAAAATTGCACACTGCCCAAGCTAGGTAATAAGTGGACATGAGAGGGGTCTGTGAAAAGTGATCTGTAACCCATCCGTCTTCTTCAAAAACAGAAGTTTCAACTGGCATGTTGGACAAAGATAAGTAAGTTGCTTGATGCCTGATGCTGATTTTGAAAGTGGCCTTGTAGATGGGCTCATCAAAGCAAGGAAAGGCTTTTCTGGCATGAGTAGGGGAAAACTGCGTAACACCAAGAAACCTAGAACAGAAGCAAACAGAAAAACAAAGCGATTACTAACTGTGCTCAGCACTTGATTCACAGACGCACCAAATAAGACATTGCTTGACTACTGTGGTGTAAGGGGAAGGGAAAAAAAAAAACCAAACCAAACTGTACAAAGCATACGGTGTTTGAATGCTGCTTTATCACTTTCTTACTACCTGTACTGCAACACAACTGATATGAAGTAACAGTCTACAAATTCCCTACAAATCTGCAGACACCACACTGATGTTAAACAAATAAACCCTTGCCTCTTACCAAACTTCAGGTTCTAGCAGCAGTTTTGTTCATCAATACGTGAAAAAAGGTTAGCTAACATTGGTTATACGATGTAAAACGAGTAAGCATAGTCCTCGGTTCAAACCAGGATTTAACAGCCTTCAGGGAGTTCAGTCTGCCCCGAGACACCGACGGGGCACTTTGCCTTTCTTTGGACGCGAGAACTTAGGGTCACACAGCGCACGCACGAGGGTCGCTGTTTCCCGCTGCTGATTTAGTTCTGTACCAGTTGCACGTAGGTCTGAGACACACTCCTACACAGCACTGCTGTGAGAGTGCAAGTCCAAAAAAACCATTCCGTGAGCTTTGTAGAATTACAAACACAAGCAAACGATTAAACAAGCAGAGGGCAGGTCGCTGTTCTTCTACAAGTGCTTTTCTTTTCTGGTGTATTTTATAGAGAACAAACTGACATTCTCAGTCAATGGGTCAAATTATGAAACGATCTCTGATGGGGGAAAAGAAATTTATTATGCCGTTGTATAGAATGGGAAGGCTTTAGTTTGACAATAAAATCTGTACCTGTTTTCTTTGGAACTAAAGAGATTTAAACCCAGATAGAGAATAGGAACCTTTCTGGGGAGAGACTTGTAGTTACACGTTTAGAGAAAACCCATGTGCAATGATCTCTTTGCAGAAACAAGAAGGTACACTTAAAAGGTTGAATTACGGGGTTCGATAAGAATATGTACTGGAGGCACGCAGGATGAGAAAATGACTATGAGCCAACTATGTAACTGTAAAGGTAGCACATATGTAGGCTTTTTGAGTGGTATTGACTCATGCCTCACCTTCCAAGGTTCCATCAGTGGAAATAACCATGCAATTTTAGATACCAGGTAAACATTTATCAGAATTTTAGAGGTTGACTAATCATCTGTTATTCCTCTGGGGGAAGAGGATGAGTGGATAGATTTGCTATAATGAAAATGGTGGCACCTATTATTAATCAGTCTATAAGCATTATTCTGCAATACGATACTCTCTAACGCCGAGGGAGAAAAAAATAGGTAGCCCATAAGGAAAGTAAAGCATCCAATTAACTGTTTCCAAAATTTCTTGGGTTTTATACATATTCTGGAGCATCATTTTATAAAAAACAACAAAGAAATAATCTTCTTGAAATGTTACACTTTTATCTTGCTATAGTGCATCCACGCCTGATAGAATTAGATACGTTTTCCAGTGAAATCATCACCTCTTTCAAATACGGTTAATTTTTTTAAAACTTGAAAAAAATTTTCCACCACTGAAGCAGTTAGCATTGGTCTTTTGTCTAAAATAAAAAGCTTTATTTGGCTACTAATAATTGAAGGAATTAATCGTATCGCATTTTTCTTGTCTCATTATAAAACATGGATTACTAAACTAGTAATCCTGCATAAGGTTGCTAAATATAAGGTAAAAAGTTGGTGCCAGTTATTCCAGTGTTAATCCCACAAAATTCCATATTATCGGTGGATTTGCACTAGTGCAACAAAGCAAAATCAGCCAATTAAATGAAGCAAAGCAACTTACTTTATATGCAAAGTATTTCAAGGGGACCTGATTCTGCATTCCAGGCACACTCTAAACAGCTACAGACATCAACAGAAGCTCCAAGTGAGCATGGAAGACTGTACTGGCCTGTTATTAATAAAGCAAGAATGATGAACTGTCCTCTGCAATTAACAATTTTAATGAGCTCAGACACACAGGTAAATGCTTACTTAGGGAATACTGTATATATTCCGACACTCTCTAAATAAGGAAGCATTTCCCCCCGCCCCAACTTCTTGAAGTTCCTATCAGTAGTCTTTTAATACTTGTTCATGTTTTAGGCCATTGAAACAATCCCCTCACCAGACTAGTAGAACCTCATAAACTCTGCACCTTCTGTATTCTCACAGATGGATAGATATCTCTGCATACACATAACTGAGCAAACACTGGGCCGTCAATATTTCATACTAAAAATACATCAGCTACCAATTACAGTGATATTTATAACATGCGCATTACTATCAACCATCGATTTCCTTGTTGTGCCATAAAGCAAAACAAACAAAAAGTTAAAAACTGCTTCCCAAAGACTAAACCCTTACCGGTATTTAAAAAAAAGAAAAAACAAAAACAAAACCAACATTGTCTGTGTTTATCTATTTCTGTCTGTGTTCAGAGGCAAAACCAAGCAAAACTTCTATAGCGTGCCAAATGTGAAGAGCGGGCTGAGGATTTCACCCATCTCTCTACACACCTCTCTGGGCACTGACATTTTTATCTCCAGTTCCCCGAGATATCACCATAAAAAGTTGTACTTCTGGGAATGACAGCCTTGCAGCCTGTCTTCTCAGCATACCCACAGCAGTAATTTGCAGGTGTTTTAATTCCACCTCATCTATTAACGGAAGACAAGTGTTTCCTCAACAACCTATCTATTTTGACATCTTAGTTGTTACAAGATAGAAGAACATGTCTGTTTGTTTTGTCTGCGTGATATAAGAATTTTTTTTTCCCTTTTCACTTACGCCAAAGTTTGATGTTCATTTAAATTATGCGTGCATATTCTTACGGAGCTCTACAGTAGCTCTGTATTAAATGTCTGTTGATTACTGCCAGTAAATTCTGGCACATAATGCAAAGTAAATTTGTAGCATATCACTTGCATTTTACATTTCAATTAAAGTAGCAAAGATTTCAGTAAGAAGATAAATACTTTTATGCAGCTATCAACATTTCAGGCTGATTTTACGACCTTCACCTGTGAAGACCACAGAAAATGAACTAACTTTAGGAAAAAAGATTATAAAGTGAAGGCATTACTATGTTTGTGAAGCCTCACAGTTAGCCCGAGTCATTCACTCCTCACGTACAACAGAAGTGAAAAATGATGGTTTAGACCCTTTTATAGCAATGCTGCTCCAATGAGGTTACTGTATTTTAATTGAATATAAAGATGTCGAAAAGCTAAAGCCCTGATGGAACATCAAGGTCTCTCAGCGCATGAGAGAAGCCCATCTGTCTATCGTAGTAGAAGCCGTCCATGTTTACGGACTACAAATGGTCATGTGTATTACATTAAAAATGGGTTATTAATCAAAATGCAAATTGCTACACTGCAGGAGCACACTCTGAACAATTAGAATGTGTATTATTTACTTTATACTGTAGTGAGTCGTTAAGCCTGTGACAGTTGGAAAGGAAAACCAGTACTTCTAGTAAACACCTGAAACCATAACCGTGCATTGATTACAGTTTTAGAAACAACATTTTATTGAAAGAAATATATAGTGGGCTGCTGTAAAGAAAAAGGTGCCACTGCTTTCAATATAACAATGCTACCTTACACAAGGTAAGGATCTTGCCCAATATGACTATATTCAAGTGCATTAAAAACAAAGCAACTTGTATCTGAAAAGTTACAGAGTACTGGGAAACACGTTTGACTGTTGCCTTCCGCCCTGTGTTTGAAGCTACCCTCATGATTCAAAAAGTGAACAGGCTTTCTGTTGTTGTTTTTTAAATCGTAACTGGGGCATCGGTATTGAAGTGTAGTACAGTAACTTTGGAGAAATGTCACTGTCACACCTATTTGACAGTTCAATTATTGCTATACAAAGTCTAAATACACAAGAATAATAACTGCTTAAATAATTTCTTGGGTTTGTAAAGTGAATTATACCCCCTGCTGTTAGCAGTATTTTGTTTTCTGATTTGCCCATTTCCATACAGGTCTGTAAGAACTCACGATTACCCCAGTCATTCACTCCTCTGTGATAAAAGGCATTTTATCCACATCTTTTCCTACAACCGTGCTTTTTCAATTTTCCATTTTATTTCACTGTGATGACAAATCGCACAAACTTCATTTCAATCCTGTCTGTGGTTCTAACATCGGGCTGTTTCAAACTGTCAGTAACCACAGTAATGAAAATACATTTTAATGCAAGGGCTGTTGATTTAAATGAGTTGGTGAGTACTCTTTTTCCTTCTGACTTCTATTTTTGCCCAGTTCTTCCAACTATAAACTCTTTGCTTCACTTCGCAGTATAAAACATTAAGATTTAGGAAGAGAAAGCCTGCCACTGCAGAGACGTTTCAAGAAAAAAACAGCTTAAGAAAGAAACTAATGCTAAAATGACAAACCACGCCAGAACCATCAAGAAGCTCATTCCATCTTTCTTTAATATTACAAAGCCCGACTGCGGTTAGAAAAGAGAACTACTTAAAAAAAAAGAAGAGCCTCTGTAACTGCCTAAGCAGGGGCCTCCGCAGTGACCCTGCCCACCCGAACAAGGGCCTCGACAGGGACCCAAGGGCCACAAGAACCAGGGTAAACACGGGTCAAGATCGAGTCCTGTTCTGCACGAAACCAGTGAGAACCGACCAGCCCTGCCCTGTCGCAGGGTGCGAATCTGCAGCGGTTCAGTCGCAGCAGGTGGCGTGAACGCATTCACGTCAGGCGAAATCACACCCCGCCGCCTTTTTCTTCCAACTCACGAAATAAAACCAAAACAGTAGAGAAGTTCCGCTCCCCTCCGCGCTGCTGCCTGTAACCTGGCACACGCCAGCCGGACACGGAGGGAGCGTTTATTAAAGAGACCCGGAGTCCCCGTTCCGGGACTGCCCCGACAGGGACGCGGCGGGCGGCTGCCGGGCTCCTGCCCGCCTTGGAAGCTGACCCGTTACCACCGTCCATTTCCAAGCCGCGCCGAGGCACCTCCTGACCCGCCGGCTGCAGCCCGCAGCCTTCCCCGCTCCGGGCGGAGCGCTCCGCTCCGCCGCCGGCGGCCACACCTAGGCCCGGCCTGGTTAAAGCCCAGCCCGGCCCGGCCTCCCGCCCGAGGCCGCCCCGCAGCCCTGCCCGCCCCCGCGCCCCGCTCGCTCCCACACACCCCCTCAGCTCCGGCCGCCGCCTCCGACCGCCCTCCAGCCGCTCTGCCGACCCCGGCCGCTGGGATGGGGCGGGGCGGGGAAAGGCTCCCGGCCCCCGAGAGCCCCCGCAGCTCCGCCTTCCCAGCGCCCAGCCCTCAGGAGCGGCCGGAGGGCGGACG
>JAVKLA010000062.1:3571892-3592772 GCA_034782735.1 Sagittarius serpentarius | reverse complement strand
GGCCCCCGGGGGCCGGGGGGGGGGGGGGGGGGGGGGGCGGGGGGGGAGGCTTTTCTCCGGTGTGTCACACGCGGCGGCTCCGGGGGAGGTCGCTGAGGCGGCGGCGGGAGCCCCGGCCGCGGCGGGCGGAGGGCGAGAGCCGGGCTGCGGCGGGGGACGGGGCGGCTGCGAAGCCCCCGAGCCGCGGGACTTACCGGGATTTCGGGCGGGTGGGTGTGTTTGTGCCCTCCCCAGAAACACCGAACGCCGGTACTGCCTCGTCTTTATAGAGACTTAATAAAGAGCCGCCGACTACGCGTCTGGACAGCAGCGCTGTCCTGCTAACGTGGGGATGGAGCCGAGAAAAGGATAAATACTCCTCCTGAAACCGATAGGATTAATACGGCGAGAAAAAGCACTCTGCAAGAGTCGGCTGGGACTTCCAGAAATCCCCTGCCGCTACTTCGCAGCCCCAGGGCGGCCGCCTCGCTCCTGCGCCCCCCCCCTGCCCGCGCTTCTCCGTTGGAGGGATTGTAAGGATGAGGTAAATGCTGCCTGGGGTAGTAACACACCAACACGTGCCTTGAGGAGTCCTAGGAGTGAACCCCGGCCTGGAAAACTGGATTACTGAATCTGAGCCCACTTCTTCCACCTGCCCCAAACTTTGGCACACAGGGACTGCAGAAACACAGAATTAGTACGGACAGCGAGGATCTAGATCCATGTCAGAAAGCATCCCCCTTCCCCTTATTTTGCTTGCATACTTCAAAAACTATCTCCGTTCATTTTCTGTTTCGAAGCTCTTTAGCTCCAATCTTGTGAGCAGCTACAGATGTGTTTATCCACAGCGTTCCGTCCTGTGGAAGCTGCGGGAATATACGCTGTAAGTCTAGTTCAACGCGTACGTAACAATTTGCAGAATAAGGGCCTTATTTTCCATAGCGAAGAAGAAAAAATAAAAATGAAGTTCTACACTTCTTTCATAACCAAAGCAAATCTGCAGAGTTTCATGAAATGCGATATATTAGTCATTTTACTTCCCAAAGGAATGCCTGATCTCTGTTTTCCCTTAATCTGTTACATCTTCTAGGAATGTTACGTGACTTTGCGTGCTGTTGCGGAACATGAATGATCATTTACTGACACCCAAACCAGTTTAAAGAATTCCAGTTTAAGTATAAGGAATTTACCAGCTTCCTTGTACATTCCTTGTATTTGTTTATATATTGCTATGTAAGGATTATATATAGGTCTGCTCTCCCTGGAAGGAATTGAGCCTTTGTTTTTATCTTGCAGCACACTAACAAAGGCTTGTAATCTTAACTATTCTTAATTGTAAGTGTGGTGATACAGTTACTAATTGTGTCCTAGGAGAGTTAAGAATTTGCTCCATAACTAACGTTCCCAGATGTTTACTGCGGCCTTATTTGGCTGCCCACCTGTTATAACAGGCCAAAGAACAGAAACATTTTATTATCTGAAAATGGCCTTCATTATTTGTTGAGTGATGTTTGAGGCAGAAAGGTAGAAAACTATTGCTGTGTGATTTGGGGGGAAAAAAAAAAAAAGGAACAAGCTGACACTGCAAAATAACATCCAAAGCTACAGGTTTAAAATGCCAGTTTCTATATGTTTCATTAAACCCTTTAAAAGCAGGCACCAAAGAAGTGCCTGAGTGCTTTTAAGATTTTGTATGCAGGCTGTCAGTATCAGGCATTAGTAAAACGGGCAGTCTTTCCCTCTATCGCTTTCTGCAACAGTTTTTAAGTTATGTTTGTTCCCATCAGCAGCGCAGGGAGACATTCAGGCAAAGATGTGCTTCAAGGGTAGAAGTAGCCTGGAATACAGTGGAACAGTTTGGGTGTCATTTACAAGTATTTCTTATTTTTAATCACATTTTTAATTCAATACAATTGAATAGTTACAAGTTTCACAGGTTAAGGCGTTTGTGAAGCCTTCTCAGAAGAGTGGTGAGTGCCAGGCAGTTGGGCTAGCTGGCTCTGGCACTTTCAAAGAGGGACGTACAGCTGTGCGTGGCAGCGCAGGAGCATCATTCTGGCCGTGTCGATACACAAATAACAAATACGTAACCCTCCGGCCCGAGATCTTCCAAAACCAGCTGAGGGAGCCAGTCACACAACTCAGCTTTGACAGTATTAGTCTACAAATTGAAGGGCCAGTAACGGAGAGGGTATGTAAAAGATTTAAGGTGCATGCTAGTAAGAAGCCATGAAGCTAATTCCTTTTAAGCCAAGTTGAAATAGCACAGCCAAAATACTGGAGAAAGGCATGACTGACAGGAGTTAAGGCTGTTTATATTCACCTCCAACTTTGGTCCCATTACTCAAAGCAAGCGTTGAGAGGTTTGCAGCCCCCCTTCGCCCCTCCTTGGGCTTCTTGTCAGTCTGGAGACTTACGATAAGAAGGTGCTGCTAGGTACTGTGTTAAATAGCTCATGTGCCTCGACTCATCCATCATTCTAAAACAGCACATTACTAGATTAACCTCTTCTTCATATTAGTAATGATGGGTTTCTAAAATGCAGCTTGACCAGACACAGGTAAAGGGAGGTATTAACTTACTAATTTGTTCTCAAATGCTACTCTCTGTAAGTAGTTCTGTGTACAGATTGTTGTATATAGCCATTTTGATGAGAAATTACAGAGACATGGGGCTCCCAAGAAACAATTTGTGTACATCCGGGAAAAATTCTTGGGTTTTTCATTTGTCCACAGTCGTAAGCCCAGACATGGATTTCATGGGTATTGCCTCTGAAGCTTGCAAGTCCTTTGGTCTTTCCGCAAAGACTGTTGGAAAACACATCAGATCATGGATCATTTTTTCAGCAAAATCCTGATAATGACTCCCAGTTGTTCAAAACTTCCCCTAGGCCATCAACATCTTGTATGCAATCTCATTTTATGAGCTTGTAGGATAGGGTTTCAGTTACTCATACAAAATAAAAGAGCATGTCTCACCTTAACTGAATCGCTACGGAGATGGCCCTCCCTAGACAAGTATCAGAAGAGACATGGATAAACTTCAGACAGCACAGTTTCCAATTCTGTACCAGTTTATACTGTGACCAGCAGAGAGCTGATGAGGGACCCCCCCATAAAGCTGTGGTTTATGCTACGTTAAGATTGCACACAAACACCTCTCAGTATTCACACTGGTGCTTTACAACAGTCTTGGAAGAAAAGCTCTATAAATGAGCAACCTTATTGTATGTCATGCAGCTGGGTACAGTTCATCCAAACAGGGGATCGGCACATTACAGTTTTCTGAGGCTGCCTAACTTTTTCTGCTTTTTAACCCGAGTGATCCATCCTTCATTCATCTGGGTATATCAAAGGTTTACAGACGGACTGTATCATACTGACCCTGCTCACATCAAAAAAAAAAAACAAAACCACTATGGTAAAGGGCTCAGAAAGTGTCCTTCCATGCGAAGCCCAGAAACAACTGGAATTTATACAGGGAAGAATTACAAGGGGAAAAAAAAAAACCGCATCAGCCCACATCAGTCAGTGCTCCGCTGACCCTTCCAGCCTCAGTCAGGCATTTCTGCGGTCATAGTTGGATTCTCCTTGCGTACTTCAAAGTCAAGGATACCCGTAGCTCTTAATCCCTTCTGTTTAAGTGCTAAAACAGACTACACTTCAGAGCCTACTAACATGTTGGTCAAAACACATCGATAAGGTGACCTCTCAAAGTATTATGAACTAGTCACCCCCCACGGACCCAACTTTCACGTGGCTGTTACTGACAAGAAGCAGCAGTAGATGACTGGGCGATGACTGTTTCCGAGCCACAACAGGTTGCCAGAGAAGCACAGAGGAAATTAGCAGCCTATCATCCGCTTCACCCGCTGGCTTTGCGAGTTATGACTAATTCCCCAAAGAAACTGTCATGGTTTAACCGCTGAAACCAGGACAGAAGTGCCACTACCTAACAGGGGCCCATGGTGTCCTCTTGAGGCTTGCAAGCGGGCCAAAGGGAGTGGATGGGGACAGTGGTCCTACCTTTAGCGGGGTTTGGGTTGGGGTTTTTTGGTTTTTTGTTTATTGTTTGGGTTTTTTTTTTCCCCCCAGAAGACATTTTCAGTAGCATGTCAGGTTTAACATATGGCACTGGGGAATACACCTTCTGTTTAGTTTAAAAATTGCTGCTAAGAAAAATGCTAAGGGAAAGACTTTCTAATTAAAAGCCGAAACAGCCAAAACACTGGATTGTAAAACAAGCTGACACACGGTGATTTGTGCTGGCTTGCACATACCAAGAAAAGGAACTTTCCTTCCATCGTTCTCCTCTGCTCCTTCACCCTCATGTCACCTGCATAAATGACCTTCTTTCTTACTTGAGTCCAGTGGCATTAAACACGACTTACGTTTAGTTTATAGTTGGAGATGGCCAGATGACTAGATACGGCTTCATCCTGGACAGATTTTACTTTTCCTTTCACAAAGGAACAGGCCTCAGAGGAAGGGGCACGGTGCTGCACTGTGCTGTGGGTGAAGTCCTGTCTAACGAGAAGCTGGAAGTTTGCCCCAGGACAGACAGGCTCCCTAGTGATCGGGATCCTTCTCTCCTCCTCCTCCTCCTCCTCCCACCTTTCTCTTATCATCACCTCTTGCTTTTCGGTTGCCTCTCAAGTCAGGAGGAACATCTGAGGCGGCACCAGTGGAGTGGTGCCTGGGTACCACCAGGCCCCAGTGACCACCCGCTGCTTCCCATTCACCCTGTGCTTTGAAATCGTACCATCGCCATCCCCTGCTGTGGAATTTCCTTCCTTTTTATCTCAATCCTTTTAAAACTACTCAGTACTACCCTACTAAATCACAACACCTTTTTTCACTCAAAAGCCAACGTTTTCTATCTCAAGTTTTAGGATAAAAATATCTACTTTCATATGAGGATTAAATATTTTAAGTTCCCAAATTGGGTGGCTGAGATGTATTTTCCCCAGATGTTCTTTTTCCATGTTTATCCACGTCTGTTCAGCAACTGGTTTTTCTTTTTCTTCCTTTCATTTCTCTTTCCACATTTCAGCAGCAATTTAAGAAGGAATACAAGTGTCCTCATTCTCCACTAGCAAGTTTTAGTTAAAGTATATTTCATTTTCTTTACAAAGGGTTTTTTTCTCAGTGTTTTTAAACACAGCTTCTTGAAGGTGTTTTTTTCCTAAGCATGAGCCATTTCATTCCACAAGTTCAATAATGCCACGTTGTTAGTAGTGGGATGCAGAGCATAGATATAACACTGTTTGTTTCTTTCACTGAATAATTACACTTAAACTGGCTAATTGGAATCAATTAGTGGTAAGAGGTTAGTCTCAGGGGGAGAAGAAGAATTTGTGGAAACTCCAGGTTGTGTTAGGAACCAACATTTCCACACCTAGATCATGTCTCATCTGCTAGTTCAGCGCCTTTTTCACTGAAAAATACAAGGAACAGGGTAGTGGGCAAGGCAAGGGTTTGTTTCCATTGAAATTTACATTAAACCACATTTTCTAAAACATCTGTGGATAATCTCTTCATCCACTTAACTCTACAACAACACGCTCAGACTCCTGGGACGGGCTGTCAAGGCAGACGGAGTTTAGCGTGGTTTGTAAAGCGTCATGACCATCCTGCGCTCTTCTGTTCCTTTCAATATCCCAGTCCCCATTTTATGAAGGAAAAAATACGGATGTTCCCTCGTGGGTCTCCTGATTCAGCTCAGCTAGACAGTCCCTCCTTACACAGGAGCACTTGTTGTGCTTTACCATCACCCGCCTCAGGCCCATTTTTGTGTCCAGCAAACACTGTGTAAGTACATGAATATATTTAGTGAGCTCCACCATAACCAGCTGTACCCTCCTATGGACTCCCTGAGTAATTGTAAGGATATACGCACTGATCTTCCCCTTCCCAGTCAAGATACCTTAGGGATCTGTGACTTGCCAAGTGTCCTGGATAAGCGTAAAATAGACGATTTTTGCAGAAACGTGGCCAAAGTTTAACAGCCGAGGCAAACGCAGCCTGCAACAATCCTTCAAGAAGAAGGTTCTGTAAAAACAGGAACAAACATCTACAGACAGAACCACTGTGAGATTCCTCAGTCCAAATTCTGATTGATCCCAAACTTTCTCTGAGTAAGGACTGCAAGGAAGAAGGTCAGCGTGTGCTTATGGTTGCTGTGTTTTTATAATTGATTCCGACAAAGCACTTCGGTACATGCCGAAACGTGGCTTTCTTTGGGCTAGCCTTTAAAACGGAGCAAGTGTGAAGGGGAGTCCCCAAAGAGGGGGGGAAGGGGGATAAGCTATGAAAGGGAAGAAGAGTTCAGCTGAATGGGCAGGATCGTTTGCCTCAGTGCTTGTCTTGGCCAAAACTTGCCTGGGTTTGCTTTTACTGGGATCCTGAGGAACAGACGCTTTTATTTCCTCACGCAGTGAATAATGCGAACCAATCGAACGAGGTCTTTGAATGCAGAATACCAGTTATTGATTTTAAAAAAAAAAAAAAAAAGGAACTCTTTGCAGTGACAAAACTATTCGGATGCATCAGCAGCACATAAACTTTAACCAACATTTAAAATACATGAAAATATCCTCCCTAGAAATTCTAGATTCCAGTCTTTCAAGCTACACATGGGTCACTCTTGATTTCCAGGGTGGTTGCAAAGTTGCAATCTCATTAAGCATCAAAATACATGACTCATACATCTGATCATTTGCTGGGTCCCAGAGCATGCTAGAAGGTATTCTGTAATACTGCTTACCTCACAGAAGAATACTTCAGAATCACTTTAAGGATTATTTTTTTTCTTAATGCATTAGTACTATTTTAAATTCATCCCTGCAAGTAAACTCCTGCCCCCTATAGCCATTGATAGTACTGATGCCATAGGCACACATCTCGGAAGAAATAAAAATATTACAGCTAGTCTGGTTATAAAGGTCTAGAAATTACTCTGATGCAATTTCTTTCATTATGTTGTAGGTCAGCAGTCTACAGAACAGTCACGGCTGCTACTTTCTTGTTAGAAAAGCGTTAGTCTGACCACTCACTTGCAACTCTCAAAAGGAGTTTCATGATTAAGATGTTTTTGGTGAGAATTCATCCTCGTTATCAAAGCGGCAAGATTTAACCCCTGTTGGTATAAAATTCTTGATCACAGAACCATATTATTTCAAATGATTTGTTTATGAAATAAGACCAGAGCAGTCAACCACAAAGGCATAAAAAATAAGCAATCAAAACATTCCAGTAGAGAACTCATTCACATTGCAGACGATACATAATTCCTTGTGTCGTATCTCTTACCAACATGACTAATAACTGCAAAGAAGATTCCAGCTTTTAGTTCATTTGAATTCCTCTATTCCTTAGAGAAGAAAATTAATTAACTACATTTTGATCACAATTATCCTCCCTGAGATTCTGGAACCGTGATAAGTAGACAACCTACGTCTCTTTCGTTCTCTTTAAAAAACTTAACTTTTGATGTGGGATGGGGCCAATGAACCATCTTCGCCGCTATATAGCTTTAAGGCTTTTCACAAAATAAAATTTAACTGACAATAAAGGAAGCGTGCTCCTAATTAAAATAATATTGATTCAGCATATGGTATTTTGCCTTTGGTTTTCACTTTTTATTAGCCAAGTTGTCACTTTTCTCTTTAGTGCCACCTTGTGGGTCAGCCGGTTATAAAAGCACCCAAATCTCTGCCTGCACTAAAAACAGTCGGGGTCTGGCATTCAGAGCATCGTGGGGAAGGGGGGAGGGTGCGGGTCTGGGGGTTTTAGGGCGTCTTTTTTTTCAGAAATAAAGTAACAACGTACAGAGAAAAATGTTTGCTATACGTTTACAATAGGTATGCAAGAAGACAGAACAATCTCCCTGGGACTGAAAGTAATGGGATCTACAGGAGAAAAAAGAAAAAAAAAAAAAAATCAACGCTCATTTACAGGATAATCATCAAACTTATCTTGGAAAATGTAAGTGACAAGCTCTGACTTGTGTGATTTTTGCCACAAAATGCTCCTGTATCTTAGTGCCATTAGTTTTGCAACAGCTTTCCGTGAGAAGTAAAGCTAGATAATCGTAAACTCCCACTAATCGCACTTTCAGAAGAGATGCATGAACAGATGCAACATCATAGCATACTCGCTTGTGAGACTCAGGGTGGATTTGCGCACAGCAGCTTCAGATTCTGCTGATGATAAAGCGCCGACTTTCAAAAACATATATAAAAAATTAAAAGTGTCAGGGGACATATGTACTGCAAAGGACGTTCAGATCGAGACTTGGCTGGAACGTGGTCACAATACGTGTTCTCTAATACAGCACTAACACCTCGGCTGTCCCCTAACCTTACCGAACTGCACAAACACCTCCTCATACATTACTGGGAGGAACCGCGGACAGCGGAATTATGTTCAGTTTGTCTTCCTGAAAGGAAGAGAAAGAATGTTTCCAATGTTTCTAATTTTTGAAGAGCCCTTGTTGCTACTTTTATTAACCTTTTTTGTTGCTTTTCTTAATGCTAACAACTTTGGAAGAAACATGGGAAACATGTTTTTGTACATTATAAGCCCCCCCCCAAAAAAAAAAAACCCCATCATCTTCATTTTATTCTGCATACACATTAAAAGCAACAAACTACTTTAAGCTCACAAATTCTGGGGTTTAGCTAGCCAGATCCTTTGCATTCTCTGTTACTAAATACAGACTTATAAAGGAAAATAAGTCATCTCTGAACATCTCTTAAGCTAAATCAAGTAGTCCCGTATCAGATGATCTTGCTGTTAAGGAGAGAGGTCACTTTAAAGGGTAGCTCTTGAGTTTTACTGAAATTAGATTTCACCCTTAAGACGTATGATCAGAATGAGTGACAGAGAATATAAGTCAGTGGAAAATGCAGTTTCCCATGATCAGACATAGCTGTTATCTACATGGAAAGAGACTAGGCAGCTGCACAGGAGCGCGTGCCACAACAGGCACCGAAGCCCAGCGAGTTCAGTGGCATTTCCCAAGCAGGAAAAGCCCAGCAAACTCCCCTGCATATACACCCTACCAACAAGTAGGTAGGCGTCCAGCAGTTTCTCCGAGTCTTAAGTTCAAACATGTTAAGTTCAGCTCAAGCAAACAGAATAAAGTAGGAGGGATGGTCCAACAGACAGCTCGCTAGCCCAGACCACAAAAAAACTCAGCAACTGACTTCCCAGTACAGCCACAGCCTTCTGCCATAAGCCCTGTATTCCTGTACCCCTTTGCTCGTTTTATCCCTCCAAACGGCAGAGAAGCCTTTGAGGAAAAGAGCTGCTAATGACTGGGTGGTGTTCGGGTCCTGCACCCCATGGAAATACTGGGACAGCAATGGCTGGCATAGCCGACCACATTCCAGAATTTGCTGCGGGCTGAACAGCCACCCGCTGCAAAAACACCGACGGGCAAATACCTCTCTACTAAGACAGGAGAGGGGAACAGTGGTCGCAACACGGTTGAGCTAAAAACCGACACGCAACAAGTGAGAGCGCTTTCACCCTGCGCTCACATCTCGGCAGTTGCTCAGGACACAGCTATAGCCTATGCACGACTCCACCATGCGTCAGTTATTCTTATCACTCTTTCCCCGCCCAAACCTTCACATAGACCAGGCTATGATCAGTTACCAGGTACTTCTACATATTTACCGACACCAGAATATAGGCACCGGCAATCTGCCTCTCTGAAAGTTGCACTTACTGGACTGAAGAACGGCCAGGTGCTTAAAAATGGGCTTTGGATATTTGTTTGTTTGGAGTTTGGTTTTTTGTGGGGTTTTTGGCAGGTTTGTTTTTTTGTTTTACACTCTTGAAATTCTGAAATGCTGCAAAATCATCAGACAAAGTTTAAGCGGGGAGAGCGAGTGTAATGGCGTAAAACAAATACTCCGAAGAAAAAAGTAACGGGATACCCAGGGCTGCAAACATTGTTCGTACAGAAGGTCCTTGCGTTGTTTTTTGGGAAGTACTTAACAGAACGGAGTGCCGATTTCTACGAGCGGTTTTTAGCCTCTGCTGCATCGGAAACAACATCCGCGCCCCACAAGCTAAGGGTCTGCCAGGCCTGACCTCCTGCCAGCCCCACCAAGCGCGGGGCCCCTCCTGGTCGGCAGTCCCACCGTCTCGCCGGCAGCTACGCTTGCGCCTAGCCAGGTCCCACGACTCAGGCAGCGACGGAGTCCAGACCCCTCTTTTGCAGGGATGTGACCGTTTTGCCTGCCCCACTCCTCAGACATTTACTCTCATACCTCCCTTCTTGAGGAAGCTGCTCAGTTTGCTTTTGAAGAGTTACGTACTTAATTTCACACGGATTTATTTGAAATGCAAGTTCTCCAGATCCCAGCAAATTCCAGTTCTAACACTACACGCAGATGGCGAACAATTTTCCGAGACTGCAGGACAGAGAAGACTAGCAGTGTCACCCTGCTTCAGGGCACACCAGAGCCTTGCCTTTGCGGTGTTTTTAGTTACACCGAACAGTAAGTATCTGTATATCTATATAGCATCGCGTTACCTGGAAGAGCCATGATCCAGCTGGGCTGGAGGGGCTCCACTTCTTTAAACGCCGTGCTGTTCAGGCTGCTCCAACATGGTTTTCGTCTGTGGGAGACCAAGGGCCACACAGGTGCCCCACGGCGCTGCCGCCAGACGTAGCCTCCGGGTCTCTGCCCAGCACCGAGCTGAATCCCACCAAGGCAGCAGAAGCCTGTTGCACGTGCTTGCAATGAAGTCAAGCCTTCCCCTCCCACGCCGCCCTCTCCAACCACAGGAGAGCCAGCCCCCACAGACAACAAACAGCTCAACGTCACACCCCGTAGATGAAAGGGGTTGCAAACTCACCTACAAGCCCCTACCCTAACTTCAGACTCTCCAGCCCAGCCCACTCAGGCGGGAGCAGGGATATCCAGAGACGCTCTTCCCTGCCAGCTCTAGAACAAGCCATAGCAGCTCATTCTTCCCTCCCCCCCCCGCCCTTCCTTTGTGGCTTCCTAGCTCCCTGTTTGGCGGTTTTCCTCTCCACACCACTTTTTCCGCCGCTCCTGGCAGCCTGTACCTCTGAAGCCTCCCCAGGGCAGCCTGCAGCCTCACCGCTTGCTGCCCCGCGCTGCCCAGGCAGGCCCCTCTTACCGCAGCCCCTTCAGATCCACAGCTTGATTGCAGCTACGGGAGGTAATCAAGCCACTCGTTAACCCTTCCCTCAGCCGTGGGCAGGCACAGGGTACTCAGCCCGTCACAGTAAGTGGGGGCCGTAGTAGCACGTGTAGGTCATCACCCTGCGTATGGACCAGCACTAAGGAGCCCAGGTGCCAATGGGCTTTACAGACACACCTTTAGCAACGGCAGAAGGAAGGTTAAATCTGGGTGAGGTTTTGGCAGGAGTGTGCTCTTTATATGAATATGCTTTTGTCCTCCCCTCCTCCCCAAAGCTGATGCTTTTTGCTTCGACCACTTTATCCTGCTTTAACTCCGCCGTCAATCCCCAGACGTCTCACCTTGGTTTTAGTCTCCGTTCCTCAGGCTCCTCGTCACAGCATCGATTCTCCCGGAACACCTCACTGCTGAAAATCATGACGTGACGTTTACAAATAAGATTTTTATGTGAGGTTTCCAGTAAGGTCTCAGAACTCACCACGAGGGCCTAACAGTCTTTGTACAGCTAAAATATAGCAAGGCAAATTTTTTTTCCTGTAGTTTTGATTCTGAAATGCATCACAGCAGAGGGCAGTTTAAATATAAACAGAAAACACTGCTCAGTTGTAAAGCCTCTCAGAATTAACTTTCTCAAAAAATATTTTAAGGCTGACAAATCATGTGCAAGGTCTTTTCCCAAAGGAGAATTTTTCTTGGATTCATTTAGTAGTTGAAGGTTGTGTCATATGTCACTGGAAAGGTAATTTTTCCTAGTTTATGAAAAATGCCTTGAATTTGACTTTGCTGTCACAGGGGGATAATGATATCTATACAGGTAATAAACTGGCACACAGAGACTGTTGTTGGTAGCTTTGCAAGAAGTATACGATTTTGTAGAAGATGATAGGAAGTAACAGGGTGAATTAATATCAAATATGCAATTTATTTATATAGTGTCTACCTGACTCAGGCTTCCAGCATTTTTAGTATTCTTTTAAATATTAATAGTTAAAGCATAACAAACACAAGATCATTTTAGAGGAGCTAATGTGGAGCTCTGTAAATTCAGTAAGCGATGGCTATTAATGTTCTCTTTTGTCTTCCAGACAGAAAATCAAAGCTATTTAAATTAAAGGATGCGTATAAAATCAATGTATGTTGATAAGGTGTGCACATTAACGATAATGTTTGCAAACATTCTTTGTAACTTGTGTTTATAATCTTCTCTTTCTGGATAGATGGCCACATTAGCTGGCATCATCAAGAGCTCCTTAAATTAATTTTTTCCTTTGTTTTCTTTAAATTATTAATTTTTAAGCCTGTGTAGTACAAGTCTGGGATAGGCTATAGCGGCGCAGGTGATAGGGTGGCACAGCCGCGTGTGCGTGCGGAGGAGTGGGCTATACCCATACAGCCGGTTTGGCCCAGGCTGAGGCTGGGAGCCGAGGAAGCCTCCTGGTTCGTGGTGCTGAGCCTGGATTTGGCCCCAGGCAGCCCCGCAGCTGGGGCCGGCCGGCCCTGGCCCCGCTGCCAGGCAGCGGCCACTGCCAGCTCCTGCCTCTCAGACAGGGCCCCCCGGCCCGGGGGCTGATTCCCAAGGCGGTGCCCCAGGGGGGTCGGCCACAACCACGGGGTCGATCCCCAAATGGTTGGAGCGTAGGGTGGCGAGCCAGGCCCCCACGGCTTTGCTGGAGGCAGCCGATGGCCGTTCTTGCAGCGTGCAAGTCCCATGGCAAAAGCACCGGAGATCTCGTTTCCCGAGCTGGTTTGAGTCCAGGGTGAGGGGAGCCAAGCGTTGGTTGCTGGCAGGGTGGAAAACAGGCAAGCGAGAGCACAAACGTAGGCTGAGACTATGATCAAACGTGCAAAGTAGGCTTAGCTTTAGCTTAGGAAGTGATTATCGAAATCCTGTGTGACGTACTGAGCGCAGCTTTGGCTCACGACAGCTGCAGTAGAGATTTAACAATCTAAAAAGAAGCAAGAATAAACCGGTGATTTTTTTATTATTATTATCTATTCATTCAGCATGTCCACACTCGCACCCACATTGTCTAATTAAAACCGGGCAGAGAATTATCCACGTAGCCGCTATTCATTTCACATGAAGTGGTCTAGCTAAACCTTGTAGCTGGCTCCGTAAGCCTCAGCCTTAACATTTATCATATTTACCTTTGGTCTATCCAGCTATAAAATTCCCCGCACGCCGACTTGCAACCAGTTCAGAGGCCAGAGACTTCCAACGCAGAACATTTGTCCCTAGCCCCCCTGCTATCAAAAATATCCTGGAAGGGATGAAAATAGAGTCAGACGGCCTTTTGCCACCTGGTAAGTCACTGAATCAGAAGGAATCTTAAATATCCTGGGAAACCACCTTGACAGAATCCAAACAGAGGCCATACAAGGCGGCATGGCTCGCGAAAAGGAGCTTTGTCGGCAGCGGGGAACGGCACTGCAGGGTGTAATTACGGGGGCTGTACGCAGAAAGGCACCGGGACGGCGGTAGCTCCCCTGAGCAGGAACATCCCAGCCGGTTTTGGGGAGGGCTCCAGCCCAAAGACGTAGAAGCTAAACACGTCAGATATAACCTTATTTACATGAAGAACCTGTTTTTTCAGCTTCTGCATGGGCTGAAGCCCCTTTAACTCCAAAGGAAATGTTTCCCAAATAAAAACTATCAGAACGGCTCTCCTGGAAAGCTTTTTTCAGATGAATAATTCCATCTAAAGAAAACCATGAAAGGTCTATTAATCTGTGGTCATATGCTGGCAACCGTTACTGGAAGTATCCGAAATCCAGTATGTATTTTTTGGTGAGATAGTCAGGAACAAAGACTTGTGTTCCAATGTCATCACTAAAGCTTAAGAATTTTATTTCTAGGATAACCAGGAATGCTCCGTCGTCTCCCAGACTTGAGCCCAGACACGCCAGCAAAATACCGGATCTCACTTTCAAAGGTGCCACTTTAAAAGAGACCGTTTGACAGGAGAGTTGAATCAGCCTTTCTCTCCTTGGCAAGGCGCCTAATGAGGTACAGAAAAAAGGGATACACCTGTTTAGAAGCCAGCTGAGCCAAAAGTCTTTTTACAGAAATAGAAGGGGATGCTCGGTAAGAATGAGAACCTGAATCATTATTGTCAGGAGCTTGACTGGGTGCCAGGAACAGGGGCACAATGGGAAAGTCGCAGCTGCATAATCAATGCCACATCTAAGGCACACCACAGACTGCGGTTTATTTTATTGTTATCTCCTTGTACTACCTCCCCAAACTGAAGATAAATATGATCACCATCATCTAAAGGAGTATTTTACCCAGTGCCAAATATTGAAAATAATTTCTTGCAAATGGCTTCTTGCTCAATAAAAAATAATTAAGGAAATTACGTAAAAAAATATCTTCTTGGGCAGAATATGCTCAAAACAATGAAAACAAAGCATCCTTTTGGACAGATTCTGTTGACAATAATCCTGAACCCCAGTGTTTCCAGCTGATGTAAGACCTGTCACTTACACAGTAGCCACTATATTAAGTTGCAGATTTGTCCGTCGCGTTGATATGCATTCCTATGGCAGATGAAAAGTTCAAAATCAATTTGAGCTTTGCCAGTGGCTCCGAAATGAACAGTCACGCACAGAACTTCATATAATGGCATTCGAAGTGTGCACAGATGCACTCATCTCACATACACTTTAAATCTTGTATTTAAAAGGAATTGAGCAAAAGTATGAACCGTTTCATACATTTTCACAAGACTGCTGCAGGAAATAGCGGACAGTTTGAAGTGAAAACAAAATTATTATATGTCTTTCTTCACAACCCAAGAAATGATTCACATTATGTGACACCATGAAGCTCTCTATGGGCAAAGCAAAATTGTTGTAATGATAATTGTATTTAGCATTCAGTTACAATTTGTGTGCTTCTTAATCTGAGTAGAAAGCATAAATGCATATTTTCAGGGAGGAGGGAGGAGAATCAGACTGTGTCAGATCTAGTCTATATAAAGGATTTACCATAAAATGGTTCCAGTCTTGGTTAGGACTTCTTGGAGCTACTGTATGCATGTATGAAAGTTAATAACACTGAGGAAAACCAAAGCAAACCCGTAGTACCATTCACTTTTCTCTTCATGAATTGAAGTATTTCTTCTCCTGTGCCTTTGTATTTGGTCCTTCATACTCTTTTTCTGAGTATCTGAGTGGATTATCCATTTCCATTAATTTTCTAATTTTATCTGTCACATATACTCTCCAAATGCCTTAACTTTTTAATAAGACTATGCATGAAAATACAGCTCACCGGAAATTGCTTCTGGAGGATGCTATAATAGATGCTTGCCAGTTATATTATATGAAAAAGGCTTTGTTTATTTCGCCATGCAAACTGACACAATTAGGATACTACAAATTAGAATATAATTCATGTCCTGTGTCTCCTGAGGTCCGCCGAAAGGGGCTGAACACTGTGTAACTCTTTACTTTCCCCTAACCATGGCATCTGCCATTTTCTTCTGAAGCAAGTTGTTATATTCTGACTATCAAAAAATATTTTACAGGAAAAGTATTTTCCCCTCAACAGGGTTAAACCTTATTAGCCTTTGGTAATGGCCTTTTGTAAAGGCTAATTAATGTGTGATCAGCAACTGCTCCAAGGAAACTGGACAGTGTTTCTAACGTATAACCAAATTGCATAAAACACCTTTTATCTTTGTGAGCAGGTTTCTCATCAGTGCGTGTTTCATTAGCTGTCAGCACCCCGGACATATCAGCTGGCCATCGGTCAGCCTCTGGCGTGGGCTATCTGAAGCCCTTAAGATGGACCACTTCTCAACTGAGCTGCTTTTGAAGTCCGAAATAGTGCTTATGCAATTCTTACAGAATTCAGAAGTAATGAGGCACAAAGCGCCAGAAAGTGGGCTGAACCACCCTTGAGTGGTAGAAGGGACAAGAGACACTAATTAAGAAGTCTTTCTGCACAGCTACTTAGTCGAGAACTTTGGGGGTTGGAGGAGACTTACTGCAAACTGGTCGTTGTCACGTTGCCCTGGGAGTTAGTTTTGTGGGCTTGGTCTGATTGTAGGAGGGCAGGGGCGAAATCAGGCAGTTGAACCCATCGAAGGACACGAAGGAGTTCGCCGGGCTCAGTGCTTAGTCTGGTCAATGAGGGGCGAAGATCAAAACTGTCCTCAGCGTGCCTGACTCCCAGGTCAGGCGTTCGGAAAACGGAGGATGCCCTGTGGAGCACAACCCTGCTCGTTCGTCTGGGCTGCCAAAGCTTCGCCTGCCTCTGAACACGCTGACAAAGTATGGGGACTTACTCTTTGCTTTGCTTTTGTGACTCCAATCCACCGAGCTGGAAGAAAACTGATAGTAACCTTCTTTTACTTTTCAGAAGAAAAGTCTATATAATTATGTTGGCATCCTTGAAAAATAATATGTCAGTGTTATAAACTGTTTCAGAAATCTGAGGTTTTGCGCCAATTCCAATACTGGACTTTTACGACACCCACACCCACCTACCCTTTTATCTGCTTGATACAGTGGCTGCAAAGCAGTGGAGGAGGACAGAAACAACCGCTATTTACTTTGCTTAGTCTTAATTGATTTTTTCCTTTTTCTTTACTCTCTCTCTCTCTTTCAAATGAGTCTTTTATGATTCTGGGATATGATAAGCCACTTCTACAACTTTAAACCATCTCACTACTTCATTCTTTTTTTTTCCCCTTTGCAACATATATTACACAAGTAATGTGCATCGCAGAATATTAGGCAGTTCTCTGTTTCTTTGCTAGGCTACAGAATGATATACTTTTCCAGTTTATTTTCAGTGAAAGTTAGAAAACGACAGCTGTATTTGTTTTTTACTATGTAAAGTGAATGATAATGGTTCACCAGCTGATTTATTTATTTCTTTTCTTTCCACACTGTGCTACGTTGGTTGTAAAATATTAGTCTGGTTTAGCCTGGAAGAACTATACTTGACTATAACAAGTCCTTTGCTTTTGAAATTTTAAAATATATAAATAAGTAATGGTAATGTCTGGGGAGAATGAACTTTTACAGAAGACTTAAATCTACACAGGGTTACCCTAACAATTCCTTACAGAACTCTAAGAATAAGGATGCAGAGAAAGGGATGTTTTACAGGGCCTCCAGGGTTACAGAGAGGTTGCTCGTCTTTCTTCAGATACGTAGACATGATTAAAAGGAGCTAAACTGTTTCTTTTCTGTTTAAGAAATGGTTTAGAATATTCTCTGTAATTGCCTTAATTTCAATCAAAATGATCTAAAAGTCTATTAAGAATGTATGGGTTGACAGAAGAGGATGTGAGGAGGCTGAGGAGGGACATCACAATTACTTGTCAAAAACTCTTCCTGCACAAACAGTTATGTTTCTTCTTCTCACATGACAAGACCAAAAGTCAGGTCTCTTCAACAGCTCTTTCAGAAGAGGTGTTGGTGTCACCGGAGGTAAGAAAACCACACTGCGGCCAAAAGCATAGACTTGCTGTGATGCTGCTGCTGTCGTGTTGTCATCTCTGTGCTGATGGGACTCTGGCCTGGGTACCCAAAGGGGAATTTAAGTGCAGCCTACATGCTTAAACTCAAAACTCTGATGCTAAAAGCTTCGCTGATCAGGTGTTTTCCCAAAGAAGATTCAGATCCGAATCTCCCAAAGTAAATGACAACGTAACGCTCTCTCCTTGCATATGGAGATGCGGCTTTCAGTGCATCTGGAAGAGAGGAGGGTTGACCCTCTGTTTCCCACATCTTGGCTGGACTGTAAAATGCAGAGGAGTCCTTCCGGTTTTAAAAAAAAGTTAATGATTGAAAGAGCCACGTGATCTAAGACACGTGCCATTTGGACTCCCCTGTCCTCCTCAGTTCCTTACTAGCTAACTCCACATTCTGACCTGTTTTTCATGAGGTCTTCTGTAGATTCTGAGATTTTATCCTTTTTATAGTAGAGTAGCCTGAGCATCTATCCAGAGCATTTGTGTACATAGACATTTGCAAAGAGGGAGCTATTAACTGTTATGTACTAGTTTCATGGCAATTTCAATTCATATACCTTTTTCCTTACCTATTTTCTCCTTATCGCTAAGTGGTTGCACATACATTTACGTCAATTCCTCAGCACTTACGCGCATTAAAAGCTGGTGAGCAGTGCCGATCCCTGTTTACCAGCAAAGTTTTCATTAGTCTTCCCCTCACCCAGCTGACAAGGTGGTTCAGTTTAAAAATGTGAAGAGGGCTCTTTGCTCAGTACTGAATGTAAAGAATAGTCTGAAAAACAAACTCATGCTCGGATATCAAACATTTATTTTCAGGCTCAAATGGAAATTATAGCTAAACACAATCACTCTCACATGTGTAAATAAAGCACAGGGATTACTCTGTAAGTATGAGGTCATGGCAATACTCTTTCAGTGCTGATAGAAACATCGTTCGTGTGAGGTGATAACATACAAAAAAGTATTTGATTAGAAGCAAGGTATGATCTGAAAAACACACTTGTCACTGAAGCATCATGTGTCACTGCTTAAAGTACGGTTTCTAGCCTAAAAAGTAACTTTTTAGAACTTCTGCCATAAAGACTCCACATTCGCATCGCACACGTTGACAACTGTCAGCTCCAATCTGCTTAAGTCCCAAAGAAAAGTTATCTTCTGCTAATGGGCAATCCTGCCAAGTGGATCCGGGAGCAGAAAGCCGGCTCCACGCATCCGACTTCACGCATCACTAGCGACCGGCGCGCTGCAGCCTGAACCCGGGCGGTTTCCCTGCTGCTGAAGCACAAACTGGGGAGAACCTGGCTCGCGCTTCCACGGTAGTGGTTGCTCTTCAGCGGTAGCAGAAGGAAAAAGCAGCAAACACATATTTTAGTCAGGAGTCATCATAATGACTGAATACACGAGGGGAGAAGGTCTGTTAGCTGCGTTATCCCCTTTGTTCAAAGGGACCTTTCACGGCTGAGGCAAAGCATTTCAAGACTAGCCAGTGCATTCAAATCCCTCTGAGCCCGCTTACTCAGGTACGGGCTTCTGCTGGGAACCCCAGAGCTACGCCGTGGGAGGCAGGTCTGTCGAGAACAGGGATGGAGGAAAGGGGCAGGCCGGGGCTACGCGGCAGCGGCTGACAGCCGTGGCCGGGTGCCTCCGGGTCCTTCCTCCCCAGCGCTGCCTTACAGGGGCTTTCCTCGCTGCGGGTGCCTGCTCCTCTCCTGAAGTCCCAGCAAGTCACTTAGGGCAGCTGGGGCTTTGGATCCAGACCTGCCAGAGGATCTGTGATGTGCTGGGCCTGGCAGGACTGAGCGGGCACAGCTGGTGCCCAGAAAGACGCATACTGGTAGCTGCTGAAAATTTTTTAGGATGCCATCGTCCCTTTTGTTGTCGTGCAAAAAGACCCGCCTGCGAGAGGAGCGTGAACTCCACGGGCCTCGGTTTCCTCTGCTGTCATTTTCTCCAGTCAACAAACTGATGTAAACCAGGCGTGGATCTGAGCTAAACAAGAGCCCCAACAGTCTGATTCTCATAAATGTTTAAGGACACTTTGTACCACTCTGTCAGCTTAAAAGGGGCCTTGTAGACTTAGTAGGCTATTTTTGCATTCACTATAATGCTTCTGATACTACTTATATGGAGCAAAGCAGCATTCATATAAATAAGAGTCAAGACCTAAAACGCCGTCCTTCAAAATTTCTACAGAGAGAAAACAAAAAGTACTTAACAATGATCCCATCCCACAAGAGAATTCTATAGCTATGCAATTACCTTACAGCTTACTACAAAAAATGCTACCATAGTTGTAGCAGTAATTAATAAGTCAAAGAAAAAGTAAAGTATATTCGTATGAAGAGTGATTAGAATATGTGGTTGGTGCAAAGGTTGGCTTGAGTTTGGCTTCATCTTTAGTCAGTTTAAAGATTATGGGATTTTTGCTTACATTCATTTTTAAGTAAGAAGCAGCAAACAATGGTGAAAGCTGTAAAGTTACCCGATCTTTTTGAATAAAGGTACTGCACATGCTGGGAGAAGCAAATCCCTAGTTACAACCCTATTTTGCGCTTCCAGCTTTTGAGGACATGTCTTCTGCACTGGAGACACAGAGATTTTTTTGCTGCGGAATGGCAGGAAAACCTCGATCAGCCATTATTGACAGTAAGTCAATGGTATGGTTTGACTGGTAGGATTGTCTCAAAAAAATGCTGACTGTCTCTGGTGGGCTGACCCTGGCTGGATGCCCCAGGTGCCCACCAAAGCCGCTCTGTCACTCCCCTCCTCAGCTGGATGGGAGAGAGACAGTGTAACAAGAGGCTCGTGGGTCGAGATAAGGGCAGGGAGAGCTCACTCAGCAGTTACCGTCATGGGCAAAACAGCCTTGGCTTGGGGAAAAAATAATTTCATTTATTACCAGCGAAATCAGAGTAGGGTAATGAGAAAATAAAACCAAATCTTAAAACACCTTCCCCCTACCCCTCCCTTCTTCCTGGCTCATTTCCACTCCCAATTTTCTCTCTCTCCTCCCCGCCAGCGGTGCAGGGGGACAGGGAATGGGGGTTGGGGTCAGTCCCTCACACGGTGTCTCTGCCGCTCCTTCCCCCTCAGGGGCAGGGCTCCTCACTCTGCCCCTGCTCCGGCTGGGGGTCCCCCCCACGGAGACAGTTCTACGTGAACGTCTCCAGCGTGGGTCCCTCCCACGGGCTGCAGTCCCTCAGGCACAGACGGCTCCAGCGTGG